>JAKSZP010011869.1:0-265738 GCA_022478985.1 Massospora cicadina
TTTTCCCCGCTATAGTTGCTAAGTGGCCCCTGTAGTGAGCACCACTGTAATTTCTCAGCATCTAGGTCCATAGTCCCTGAGTTGGATTTGCACAGGGTATAGCTACTGAGCAACCCAATCAAACAATATGAGGATCGCTGATTCTTATAATAAAACTAATTTAAAAATATATGGAGCTATTGCACCTTATTTCTTTCTTTATTTTTAGATATCTCACAGACTGTTCTGCGCTTCTTCTTCCTCATAAAAGACTACTCCCTTTTTAATCTTCCATCAGGCTCTTTATACCTCGATTCCCCAGCCAAATGCATCATCAGCTTGGTATCTTCTATTCTTCTTCCTTATTTGAGCTGCTCTTGTTTGTATCAAATCTTGGCGCGATTCCTCTCAATTCGCTTAATGTTATCATTTTGCTCAATTATAATTCATGTATCCCCTTTTCATAAATCTCAAGACTCATCTCAATTCCCCTGTGATCCACCAATATGAGTAGCATATCGTCCAGTCATATCAACTTCCCAACAGGAGTCTAACTGCTTCCCTCACCTTCCAGGAACGTTTTGTCTCCTTGTTGACCTTCCTCGCTCTTTTCAGCACTCCAGTCACCACCTCCAAGGTGATGCCAGTCGCAGCCTCCTCCCTTGCTTTGGCTGACATTTCAGTTATCTTCTCCAACGTCTTCAGGAGTGGCAACTTGTCCTTCTCAGAAGGCGCCATCACTGGCACCCCCGCGCTAGGACCGCTAGGCTTGGCCACTGCTGCAGGAGGTTGAACCTGAGGACATTTGGCTCTGATGTGCCCCTTCATACCACACAAGAAGCACCTGTCCAGCGGTACCACAGGGACACTCCTGGTCCCCACAGTGACTGAACGAGGTAACTCCTAATATGATTTCGAAAGTTCAACCTTCAAAACCCAGTACCCAGATCCTACGGTGAACTTTTTCAAGCTACCGTCCTTCTGCTTCAAGTTCTAAACCATCTTTTTCTCATTAAAGGAGATGACTCTGCCAAAGCCTTTCAGCTGAGACATCATGGCCCCTCTAGTGATCACAGGTGGTACGTCCCTCAGAATGAACCTTCTGATCTTGGTTCTGATGTCAAGACATATGGCTCCTCATTCTTTGTGCTCAAACTGGCATCCAAAAGATGTTCCTTTTGAAGCTTAGACTAAAAGGTCATAAGTTTTAACCCAGGAGCCAAACGTGAAATATGGAGCGGGGAGAACCCACACACTTCAATCACTCTGACCTTGTGCATTTCCTTAGACCATACAGTCTTCACTTCCATGGCGTGAACCCTCTTGAGGCTTTCCACCATGCTCGCTGTCAGATCCTTGGATGGGCCAGAGTTCCCCACTTTGAAAAGCTTGGTTCTGACACCAAATTCATTAGCAGCTGCCGCAGCAAAGGAGACTGAAGCCCCCTATGCAGCAGCAGTCACCCCCACTGTTGATTTGTTAATGGAGTTGGTCTCTCCAGTTTGGTTTTGTTATGAAGTTTGCTTTCTGGGCCTTATTGTGCATGAACCATCGCAGCCCTTTTGGGTCAGTCCATCATTTTAGTATGTGAGTGCTCTCGCCTTTTGCTGCACCAGTGTAAGCCCACGTAAGCTACTGGCTGCTATCCAGGTTTCAGGTCAACCTAGAGAACTGCGGTGATTATTGTAGACAGGTAAGATGAAGCTCAGCCAATCAGGATTGCCCCACCCTTGTCGCTGATACCTGCTTTTGCAGTTTCCCGCCTCATAGGAAAGTAGTGTGACAGATGATACTCCTGACTCTTGACTCACCCCTTCCTGCCCATATTCCCCCCAAAGGAGAGTGGAAGCACCCACAAGAACAGGTTGGGGTACAGTCATTAGCTTTCATCCAACTTTCCATCCAGGCCACTACAGGACCTTTCCAGGGCGCCTCTCTGGGCTCTGGTGTTAGCTACTCACCCATGTTTCCATGAGCTTTCCTTGGTTACGCCACGTGAAGGCCCCAGCTTACCCTACCTAGCTCCTGTTACCTCACATCTTTGTTTTCACAACTCTCGACCCTCCATAAGCTATTCTGACAAAGTGAGGCCAGTTTTGAGAGATCTAATAGGTCAAGCCTTCATAATTCCTAAATAGGCTTAAAGCCAATTGTGGATTAAATAACTATCTCACCTCACAAGCCTCGATTTTGTTTATATACTAAGCAGTGCAAATGTATAAGGGTCACTTTTTAACCTTTTGCGGCTACAAATAAAAGTTTATAAAAAACCCAACCTTTATTATAAGTTTATGTTTTATTATTTTATTTAGTTGTTTAAACCCCTTTTCCTTATTTATGGCAGTTGAGATAGCAACTTCTACTGCCTTATTGTTGAAATCAGGGGCTATTCTGCACCTGCGAGCCTACACAAAACCCTGATTACAACAATTATCATGTTAAATATTACTAATATAAATAGGATGAGTAGAATTCCTATGGAAAATTGGGCATCTTTATTCTCCTCAATAAGGACCTTTCTCCCCCATCCAATATGAGGATCAGAAACAACCTTTATCTTCTGTCAACATCTGTAGATATTGAACCTATTTTATTGTGACTTTCAGGCTGAGGATCTGTATTCAAGATGCATTTCTCTATTTCAATCAGCGACAAGGGTGGGGCAATTTCTTTTTAAGAATCTGTCATCTTTATTATTATATTTTGCCCACCAGGGACATCACTTATTCACTAGGAGGAGATAAAATTGGCTCACTAAGACCCAACTCCAGAGGAGGGTGCCTGATCTGTGCACTATTTTTTATCTTTGACAGGGTTCTCTACTTGTTCACCGTTACAAAACTCTTAAAATCTGTATTCTCTGGATAGAGTTCAAAATTAAAGTTCTCAGTTCACATAACTTTGTTGTTAATCATCATAAATACAAAGGATCCATTAATGGGGCTGTTGCAGTCCTGGTACATATTATATATGATTTTGGGGTTTATGTCTTCGCTCATTAGTAGCCAGACTAATTTAAAAATTGTTTAGCCAATTATTAGATGACATATAAGGTCTTTAGCCCATTGTCCCATGTTATATGAGAGCATTTCTTATAGTTTAAAGAGCTCAATTATGGTGTTGGTATTTTTAAACAAGTTATTTTTTAAAACATATTCCAAGAAGTGCTTTAAGTAACTGAGGAGGAATGAAAATTATAATCTTTGCGTTAATGACTTTTAGGATTCCAAGGAGGAATATTTGACTCAGATTTTGATCAGAATAGAGCTATTTCAATGATTTTAAGCTTTTAAAAGGAAGTTCATAATGCAATTATGTCAAATGAGGGATTAATATAGGCTAATTTAATGACAGACTTCAACAATCTATTTGTCTGGATCCTTGATAGCTATTGAGATGAATAAACGATAGCCTTTAGTTCACCAGATGTGTGGGCACATTAACCACAACTTTGTAGAATTGAGGTGATGGAAGTTTGAACTAATAGTTTATCAAATGCTGCAGGTCAATGAATAGTAGTAAGGTTACTCTTTAACAATTATTGCAGAAGATTTTGATAGGTGGGCATTCAATTGCCATTTGTCGCCTAGTTCTTTAAAATTACTAGCAATTGATGAGGAGGATATTCATTCATTTTATATTATGTATTTATTATCTTTTACCCTTCAATTGATGCCTTAGACAAATTAAGTTGCCAGCGACTTATGCCAATAATATCTGATAGGTGGGCACTAGATTGCCATGATTCATCTAGTATATTTTTTATATTAAAGACTAGGTTACATTGTTCTTAATTTACTAGTTTTTTGCTAGTATTGCTTTATTTGTTATAGGCAACGGATGCAAAGATATTTTAAGTAAACAAATTCATTTCTATCTAAATTGTTATCAGCACAGATCTCTCTTCCTGTCGTCAAACATGAATCTTAGTTAGTAAGTGTTTGAACACTTATAAGCCTGTGCAGTTGCCGCTTTTTAACATGTGGCAATTGCAAAATATGTTGGTGACCCTAAAGTCTTCACCGGATTCTGGAAGGTCCTAAGGTGATTCTCTGAGTTTTAAGACAATGTTTAATAACTGAAATACCAAACAACTGTTATGATTTTCATGCTAGCGTTTCAACTATTAAAGAAGCAATTAAATACTAAGGTTTAAATTCACACAAGCAAGAACTTTGTCATAATAATGTCTGCACCCATTGCTTGGCCTCTCCTTGCAGGGCGTTGGTTAGGGCTATGACAGTCAATTTTACAAGGTTCCCTTTTACCAGCTAATCTAGCGCGAAGTTTGATATGAGCCAAGATGCTCATTAACTTCTTATAACTACATTCAGGGGCAGTGTGTAACCCTGACCACAATTGCAGTACTCACATGTGAGGTTGGGGAGGTGGCTGATTATTAGAAGCCAAGCATTAGAACTTGGTTAATGGTAATTATTGAAAATAATTCTATGTTCAACACATCGAATGTACATGAAATAGTCCATAAAAGCTTTTATAATTATCTTACTAATTTATATAACAGATTATGAACCATTAGAATCACCTCAAATTATAGTGGATGAGATTTTATTACAGAGAATGACGTTCTAAGGAAAACTCTGCTTCTATTGGGGATATTAAGTATCCAAAATGACATTCAAAGCCCACAAGGCATTGCCATTTTGATGATACAGAAGTATGACCTGCTGGGCGTCAGTTATGGGAAGATTTAGTCTATAAACATGGTTCTGCGCCAACATAAAACTCAAGACTGAAAGAAACTGAGCCCTTTTCTCCCATACAGTGACTTGAGTGTTGTTTCCTAAGTGTGTACTTTTGTTGAGATTCATAACTCATATTCATTACAAATTTAATGATTAGATTTTTGTACCTTGTAAATGAGGGGTGCTTAATAGTACACTGCCGCATATATCTTTTCATGAATTACTCTCCGCCTCTATATCAACAGTTTAAATATTATTTCTAGAGCTCATAATCGTGTTTGAGATGTTCTAGCCCTAAACATACTAACTTGAGATTTGAAAGAATGGACTTATCTGTATAAGGGTGCTTGAAAGGTAAATTCCGTTTTAACCTCTTTAAAGCCTCTGCTGATGTTAGCAATTATGATGAAAACATAGAGATGGCCGCTAAAGCTATTGTGACATATGAGTGTGGCCAATCCATGGTGTCAAATTCTGAGGATTGCTCGCTTGATAATTGAAATCCTGACCGCTTAATCAGAACGAAAGTTTGACCAAATGATCCTCAATTTTGCCAATGGGTTACGGTATTTTCATTGTTTGAAAACACACTAGGGTAATTGAAATAGCCCTAACTCTTCTGGTCGCTTTTGGGCGTAATTTTACCTTTATATTTAAGAGCTTCTTTTGAGGCAGGTGATATACAAGCTGTGTATTTGTCGCTTCCAGCTTGTCAACACTTCTTTAAGTTAAGATTCAGATAAAGACCAGGAAAGAGATAAATAAATATTTTTTATTATAGAATATTTATTTGATAATCATTCATTAGGCCAGGTGCTGGTATTTATACCTCTAGGGAATTTCCTGACCACATTTGAGCAAGCAATTTCAACATATTTACTTCCACCTCAGTTTGGTCCTTGAACTGATATAACTGAGACCTTATAGGTTTATTGGTGGCAAAATGCTCTCAAAATTGGGAGGATTTCAAAGACAAAAATCGCTAAAAGAACGTGAAAAATTGTCCCAGGGTTCTCTTGACTTGAGTTTTGTCATACTGTTGATGAAATACATCTTCTGTGAAATTTTGGCATTGATTGAAGTAAAGGACATCCCCTAATATAGACGTCAGCAGACCTCTCTCTCAATAGCACTAGGTACTACCCATTTGAGCAGTCCATGTGCAAGTGCTATCATGCTGATTAGAGGATCAACATATGAATTTCTCCTTGGGTAGGAGATTAATTATGGTATCATTTGTCTGATTGTCCATGGGACTTTTAAACGTTATCTATGGGTTGGTCCCAAACGATTTTTATACCAAATGTTTGATTATTGTTCCCAATAATTGGAACCAATTGCTGAGATTTGATGCAGAGATAATTGGCCATAGTGTGCGAGTGTATTTGGCCTGAGCCTTATAATAGTACTTGAATGAACTGACGTTGAGATACTTTGCCCAAGCTGTGTAGTTGCAATAGACTTTGAGGTAAGAATTAGGGTATTAGCTTGAGAATTGAGAGGATAATTGGCCCAATATGATGGTTGTCAAAGGAATTTTTTTTGGTCAACCACCATAATCTGACAATTTTCCCCCACTTAACTTAAACGTAAGCCCTAAGATTCCTGATTAGCCTTCATTAATCTTCGTCATTTGTTAATTTCAGCCCAAATGGCTAATGAGTCTTGAGTTGGATCCTCTCCCCATCCTCAAGTGTGAACTAAAGTATTAATTAGAATAAAATTAATATATGTATAATTATTTTTCTTTTTTCTCTTTTTTTCTTTTCTCAAACATCGCGCTTATTAAACTTTCTTAGGAATTTTGCATGGACTCAAGTTATATATTCTGGTCCTAATATCCTTGATTGTGTATATGTACTAAGGTATTTTCTCAACTACTTTGAATGGCCCTACCCAGATGAAATCTAACTTTTGCAATCTGCCCAACCATGGGTGTTGCATTATATTTCGTCTATAACTTCAAATTCAGCCAATTGTAGCGATTCTCTAAGTCCTTTTGATGTTAGGTCTTTTTCATTGCAAAACTGTTGTCAAAGGCCTGAGCTTGTAGTTTGATTTAAGCATCCACAAACCTCTTGATGTATTGAGGATAAGAGTTATCTCCAGGTTCCTCTAGGGTCAATTATAGTAACGTTGGTAGGGCAGGCTATCTTCCATATAATACTTGAAATGGGGACATCCTGGTTGATGAATGGTAGGAGATAATGTAGGTGAATACTAGAAAACTTAGATAAGTACCCCATTCAGATGGTTTGGCTAATGTTAATTTCCTGATAATGTTCACCAATGTTCCATTTTCGCGCTCAACAATACCAATACTTTTGAGATGATAGGGAGCAGAAAGTAAACCTCATACTCTACTTAATTGGTTGATCTTGGCAAGGACATTGGCAGTATAATTGGTTTATTATCAGTCAGAATAACCTGGGGACATCAATGCTTGTGGATGATGTTTTCAAGGACAAACTTGACTGTAGTTGCCGCTCCAGATTCCCAAATAGCCTTAGCCTCAACCCATTTGGTCATGTGTTCGATGGCTACAATAATGTGCTTGGCCTTTGTATTGCTTGTTGAAAGTGGGCCAACAACGTCAATAGATGCAGTGTGCCAGGAGAACTTGGGCCAAACAAGCTGGTAAGATGTGCTTTTTTGGAATGTTTTTTCGCCTTTGCACTCTGCACAGCATTCTAGTGCTTCTTGGATGTCAAAATGCATTGACTCCCAATAGTAGAATCGCTTCAGATGTTCTTTCATTTTCTTGAATCCTCCATGCCCTATGGCCTTATGCTCCACCATTATTAGATCTGTTTGGGCTGAGGGTCTTGGAAAATTATAAATTTTTGCCCTCCACATTCTTGTTAAGAGTCCCATTTTCAATGGTTGTATTTTTCGTAGATCTGATAATATTTTTTGGGAGAATTGGGGCTTATCTTGAAACTCTCCACTGATCATTTTCATGGAAAACTCATTGGCGGCTTGACTAAATGTTGAAATGGTGGGTAGTCAGGATAGGCAATTGGCGTTCTGCTGTTTTGTTCAGCTTTATACTCAATGGTGAAATCATAAGCTTGAAGCTTTAATGCCCAGCGGGCTAATTGGCCCTCAGGTTCACTTAAGTTGTATAACCATCTTAGGGAAGCATGATCAGTAACTACTTTGAAACGAGTGTCATAAAGGTAGACCCAAAATTGCTTGTAAGCATATGATGGCTAAGCATTATCATTCTGTCACCATGTAGTTCCTTTCATGAACATTTAAGGTCCAACTAGCAAAGGCAACTTCATGTTCTTTACCTTCTTCTCTGACTTGGGATAACACAGCCCCCACTGCAGTTATGGATGCATTAGTTTGGACAATAAATTCATGATCAAAGTCCAGGTATCTAAGAAAATATGTGCCCAATAGGGATGATCAGAGTTGATTAAATGTATTCTGGCAAGCTGGAGTCCAGTTGAATGGGACCTTATCTTTAATTAGATAGAAAAATGGCTCCCCAAGTTGTATGAAATTGGCAATAAATTGGCAATAGTACCCAGTCATTCCTAGGACTACTTGGATATTGCACTTGTATTTGAGTCGTTTCATTTTCGAGATGGCATCCAGTTTAGAGTTCAGGGCTAAAGACCCACTTTATCAATTTCAAATTCGAGGTATTCCAGTTGGTCTTTGAAAAACTGGCTCTTTCTGGGATTGATTTTTTAAGTTTGCAGCTGCAAGCCTTCTTAAACCTCCTCTAAGTGTTCCAAGTGGTCATCAAAAGTGCGGTTTAACGTTATTATCAATTACACAGGTACACATGATAACTTCAAATCTCCCATAATTTTGTCCATAGACCTCTGAAAAGTAGATGGGGCATTGCAGAGCCCTTGCAGCATTCTCTTCAGCTGGAATAGGCCCTTTTGGGTTTATAATTGCACATTTCTCGTGCTATTCATCATGAAGATCAATTTGTCAGTATCTGCTGTAAAGGTCCATTGTTAATAAGAACTTCGCGCCCCGTAGCCTATCCAAGGCATCATCAATATATGTCAGAGGGTTTAAGTCCTTCTTTGTGATGTTGTTTAACTTTCAATAAACAATGACTACTCAGTTATTTTCATCCTTTTTCTTCAATATTTAAAATTAGTGCCACCCATTGACTTTTTGTAGGTATTAACATGCCACAATCAAACAGTTCCGTATTTACCTTGGATACAGCTTCTTCTGATGAATCTGAGCGTCTACTCAGGCGTAATCAAATTGGTTTATGATCTCTGATATCATTTTTGTGGGTGACACCCTTAGCACATCCCAAGTCGAAATCATCTTGTGCAAATATTTCCCAAAATATAGAGAGTAACTCCTGAGCTTGGCCTTTCTCAGAGTTGGTCAGGTTGCTTAAATTTGCTATAAAGACGACATTATTTATGCTGAGTAGGTCACTAACGGGGAGTCCTAATTTGACAAAAGTTCCAAACTCATGAAATGAGTGAATTTCTGAAATAGGGAACAAAAGTATAAATACAATTGTTTGATGTCGCTTGATGGAAATGGGCCAAACTTGTAAGTTGGCACATAAAATGTGTATTTCTTTATGGCCAGGAATGAAAATAACTGGGGAAATGTTTGGCTCAAATTGAGATTTAGACCATGTTTGATATACTTCACCATAAATTTCTGCTGTGATATTAATGGTTAGTCCAGTCAGGACAATTACTCGATTTCCTGATAGTATAGTAATGTTCAGATTTGACAAAAGTGGAATGACTTTTGACATATTGATCTGAGTGGGTAGTGCTTTAATCTTTTCACGCTCTTTGAGATACTCAATCGGGACTACACTATCTTTATAGGCCAGGTTTATGAATAGGCTGGGCTCTTTTTCTAAACTTTCCTATTGTGGTTATAATAAAGCGGAATAGCCTGGCCAAGAATGGTGAGAGTATCACCCTTATGATTGGTAAAAACTCCTTATCTCCTTAGGAAATCAGTCACAATTAAGATACCATAGTTCATATTTGGCAACACTATAGCAGGTGCTGTCACTAAGATAGATCCAAATCTGAGAGGTAAGGTACTGTATGCACCCAACGATTTAGTTGTATGTGCTCCAGCTGTACCATATTCTTGACAGTGGGCAACATTGGGCGTAATTTTCAACTTTTTTACCACCTTTGTGCTGACTATATTGATAAGAGCTCCACTATTGATGATGGCCCAAACTCACACCTTGTTTACTGCTATTCCACATAGGTACATTCAGAGTTGTTATCAGAGGTATTTATTATATGAATGCTGTGATTGCTGCCCGATTCCAGGTGTAATTTCAGGCTTGAGAAAATATCTAGGAGTTATCTGCTAAGGTCTTCATAGGAATGGCTACTTGTACCTTGTTAAGCTTAGGTAGGTCAATTAAACAACTGGGTTGGAGGTCTATACCCTGATCAATGATCTGCTTTGCGCAAGGTTTTGATACCTCTGCTCAGGCTTCTTTAGTAATTTTCAAGGGTTTAGTTGCTTTTACTGTGGCCCAAGTAGTTACTATCATGATATCATTCGCCATGATATGGTGGAGATTGTCTTTGACAACATATTAGACCTAAAGAGCCACCAGAGTCAGGTGAAATGGTTTGAACATAGGTGGAGTTAGAGCATTCCGCCTCTACTCCAGCTTCTCTTTTCCCGCCTCACTGTCACTGTTGATTTCTAGAACAACGTTGACTCCAGGCTTTTTGTTGGACCATCTGTAGCATTGGCAAGCAAAATGACCCTTTTTACCACAGTTGTAGCATGTAAAGTAATCAAGGCAGGTCGACCTTGGGACAAATATACCACACTGAGATTACTTTATAACCAGTACAGGTTTTAGACGTGTGTTGAACAAAAACTGCACTAGAGTGGAAGCAGGAATTACTCTGCTAGGCTAACCGCCCTTCACAGTTATGACTTGTAATCGGCCCAGTTTGCTGCTTATGCTCAAATTTTTGGTTCATAGTTTGAGACTTTTCCCCTGGTTGGACATAGTGTTGCTTTTTGGGCCTGAAATTAGGATTTTTGATGATCCTTGGGCCGATTAGGGGTCTTGAAATTATGGGAACAGCTTCTCAAGTAATTGGTAAGTTCTTGAATTTCTAAGCTTCCATTGAATTCAGGTATCATGACATTGTGCAGTTCACTGAAGGGCATAACTGCGTGCTCCATTGCAATCTTAGTATCAAACAAATATATCGTGTCGCACCACGCAGAACTTGTGCCTCATGGAGAAATTTACCTGAAAAGTCCTTAATAGTCTCATTCTGTTTGAATCTAATCTTAAGAAGCTCTCTTCGGGTTTCTAATTTATCAGGCCCTCCAAACTGTTTTGTCACTGCATTTTGGCATCCATATAGGCCCAATCGCCGCCCAGATAGGGCATAACGTCGTCACAGCTATGGTCATCAAGTGAGTTGATCATTGCTGATCCTTTTGCATGATATGATGTTCCCCTCATTGCTTTTTCAAATAGATTGAGGAAAGATTGCACGTACCCATCCTTATCAAAAATTTGGTAAATTCAGTGGTTTGAAGTCATATTGCCCTGTTTCAGGCATAGGGGTTGTACTTCTCCTTGAATGTCTTGGTGTATCATCATTCATAATTGGCTCTCTTTCCCGTTGGGGAGTATCTGGAGTCAGGGTTGCTCCAGGATTCTAGGCATAGAACAGACATTCGAAATATCAGTTTCTCCATCAGTGTCAATTTTTGATGATTAATTTCATGAAATTACTTAGACTACTGGATCCTGATGCTTGAACTCGGCCCTTAGTTGTTTTTCCAAAGTGTTTTTTGGCATAATGGGAAGAGCTTTTTCCTATTTGCTCTTTTGTCAAAGCTGGGTGAGCATTAACAGCTTTTGTTTTTGAGTTTGTCATGCTTTATTTCGAATTAAGCTTGATTGGACGTTATGCTTTTAATGACTTTGGCCAGACTATCTACTTGGGAATTTGCAGTTTATAGTTGCATTCTGAGTTCCCAATTCTCCTGAGTAATTTCAGTGTTTCTGGCCTGCAATCTTAACATAACCTTTCAAAGTTTTGAAAATTTCTCTTTATTCAAGACATCATCTCCATCCCTATTTAAGAAGACTGATTTTTCCGCACGAGCTCCTCCCACTGTGGTAAGTCTTGGAAGTAGGAGGTACCAGCTTTGGAGCCTTGGTGGCTTTTAAAATAATCAGAGATGGCCTTGTCACAAGTTTCCATCCTGTTGTTGCTTTCTTGTCTGGCCGAATCTGCCAGGAATTGGGTATGTGAATCCATTTCAGAGAGTGTCACCAGTTTTGAGTGAGCACCAGTAGTGAAGTCTGAGGATCGCTCACTTGATAATTATTATCCTGCACGCTTAATCAAGTCGAAGTTCCATAGATTGATCCTCAATATTGCCACTGGCTTACAGTATTTGAACTGTTCAGAAACTCACTAGGCTGATTAAAATAGCCCTATCTTCTAGTCAATTTTGGGCATAATTTTCATAAGGTAATTAAGAACTTCTTATGAAACAGGTTTTGATACAAGCTTTGGATTTGACGCTTTCAGCTTGTCAACTCTTCTCCAAAGTTAGGATACAGATAAGACTAGGAAAGAGATAAAATAAATATATCCTTTATTAGATGGTATTTATTAGATAATCAGTCATTAGGCCAACCGCCATATTTATACCTCTAGGCATCTTCTGGCCACATTGAGCACAATATTTCAACAGATATTTTACCACCTCAATTTAGCCCTTGAACTGAAACAACTGAGACCTATTATTAAGTTTATTATTAGCAAAATAATCTCAAAATTTGGAGGATTTCAGGGACAAAAATTGCGATAAAAACATGCAAAATTATTCTAGAATTTTCTGGATTTGAGTTTCATTATACTGCTGATGAAATACACCTTCTGTGAAATTCTTGCATTGGTTAAAGTAGATGATGTACCCCTAATTGGGACATTATCGGGCCTCTCTTCTGATAGCACTAGGTACTGCTTTTCAGATGTTCTATGTGCAAGTACTATCATGCTGATTGTGCGGATCAACATACAAATTTCGCCCTAGTGTGGGAAATTGATTACATTTTCATTTGTTTTATTGTCCATAGGACTTTTAAATGCTAACTTTGGTTTGGTCCTGAACGATTTTGTATACTAGTTGCCGGATATTATTCCCAATAATTGGGACCAATTGCTGAAATTTGATGCAGAGATAAAAGCCATAAAGTTGAGCATATTCAGTCCAAGATTTTTGATAAAGTGCTTGATTAAATTGAAGTTGAGATATTCAGCTCAAGCGTGTAAACGCAATAAGCTTTGAGGTGAGTGCTAAGGTATTAGCTCAAACATTGGGGAAAAAATTGGCCCGATCTGATGTTTTTCAAAAGGTTTATTTTTGAGTCAATTACCAGAACCTGACACTTCCTCCAAAAAATCAACCAAAGCTCAGCCATACGCCAATTTCTTAATTCAATTCAACCAGAAACCATTGGAGTTATTGGCTGAAATTGATGAATCAGGTAATCTCATTGAAGAAGCATCAATCATTTTGCAGTGACCACCAGCTTACAGTTGAAGAAGCTGCTACACCAGATTGTCATCCCCTCCACAAAGCTGTCGCCAAATCAGTGGCGATGCTCACAGGAGGTATTCCCCCTTCTGTTATCCCCTCAATCCTCACCCCAAAAAGTAGAATTACAGTGAATCAATTGCATAAAAATTTTAACGACGCTATCCAGAACGTGGTAACTGTATCACGGAGTCCTAAAACTAAGTTTACCTGAACCAATAATGCCACATTCATTAAACTCCCAGATGCCCGCATTAAAGCCAAAAAAGCTTTAGCCAAATATATCAGCGCCATTTTCTTAGCTGGCAATTTCCATGAATTACCAATCAATTAGTGATATTAACTGACATGCCAGCAATGCCCCAACTCCCTTGCTCTCTATCTTGACACAAACTTTACTCTGGGATGAGGAAGCTGCTGCCAAATATGAGCCCCCCAATCCCCCTCCCCTTCCACCATGGTTGGATAAGAAGATTTTACTGCCCACCTGGTTGGTTGTTTTCATTTAATGTGTTTCATTCAATCCCTCATTTTGGGCATTTTGTTTTTATCAATTAGTTATGTAAGGTTTAGTTTTTTGTTTCAGTAATGTTCATGCCCTGGTCAGCTTACCTCGAATAAACTGATATATATAACTAAGTTTTTCCTACAAAAATACCAACATAATCACCCAGCTTTCTGCCAGTATCAGTGTTCTGGGTTGATTTTATGCTGTTATAAAAACTTACATCAAAAATTCTTTTTCAGTATCAGTCTTATAGAAAACCACATATACCAACAAACATTCTTAGGCCCATGCGTCAGATTTTGGTGGTTGACTTAAAAATAAACCCTTTGACAACCATCATATCGGGCTGATTATCCTCTCAATGCTAGAGCTAATACCCTAATTCTCACCCAAAGCTACTGCAACTACACGGCTTGGGCCAAATATCTCAACGTCAATTTGATCAAGTACATTATCAAAAAGCTCAGGCAAATACACTCGCACATTATGGCCAATTATCACTGCACCAAATCTCAGAAATTGGTCCCAATTATCATGAACAAAGATCCAACAACTAGTATACAAAATTGTTCGTGACATACCCAAGATTACCGTTTTAAAGGCCTATGGATAATCAGATGAACAATAATCAGACCATCTAGTACTAAAAAAAAAAACAATAATGCAAGCAATTTCCCGACCTAGGGTGAAATTAATATGTCAATTCTCATAGTTGGAATGATAGCACTTGCACATGGACCGCTTGAATGGGTGTACCTAATGCTATTGAGAGAGAGGCCTGCCAATGTCCTGATTTGGGGCATGTCATTTGCTTCAATCGATGCTAAAATTTCACAAAAATTTTGTTTTGTCAGCAGTGTAGTAAACTCAAATCCAGAAGATCCTAGGACAATTTTGCACGTTCTTTTGGCAATTTTTATCCTTGGAATCTCCCTATTTTGAGAGAATTTTACCACCAATAAACATAGTAATAGCTCATAATTGCATCAGTTCAAGGGCCAAACTGAGGTGAAAAATAATCTGTTGAAATTTCGTGCTTTTATGTGGCCAAGTGATTCCCTAGAGGTATTAATACCAGCGCCTGGCTTAATGAATGATTATCAAATAAATGTTCTATGTAAAAGATATAATATTTTATCTATTTACTGGTCTTTATCTGAATTTTAACTTGGAGAAGTTTTAAAAAGCTGGAAGCGTCAAATCTAAAGCTTTTTTATATCTATCTGCCTCAGAAGAAGTTCTTAAATATAAAGGGAAAATTACGCCCAAAATCTACCATAAAGAGTCAGGGCTATTTTTAATAAGCCTAGTGAGTTTCCAAATGGTGAAATACCATAAACCACTAGCAATATTGAGGATCAATCTATGGAACTTCGTCCTAATTAAACATGCAGGATTTCAATTATCAAGCGAGTGATCCTTGGAATTTAACAAATGGTGCTCACTCAAAATTAGTGACACTCTCTGATACGGATCCAGATAATCAGTTCCTGGCACATTTGGCCAAAAGAGAAAGTGACAATGAGATGGAAACTAGTGACAAGGAAATCTAAGATTATTTAAATATCAGCAGCCAAGGCTCTGATAAAGGTACCTCCTACTCCCTGATTCTTATCACAGTGGGGGAAGCTCATGCAGATACAACTAGCCAATTGATCTTACATCTGCAAGCGTAAAAGCTATGCTAGTTACTTATATAAGGGTTTTAAAATTGGTATTTCACAAATTGATCCTCCTTCAGCCTGTTCTACTACCTTAACCCTTTGCACTCGATTTATTTTTAAAGTTGTTGGGTGTCATCACCTCCAGCGTGACATATGAGTGCAAAGGGTTAAGGATCAGGCGCTCAAGATGTAGATATACATGAAGTACTGCGACACAACCATGGCATCTCTTGCCAAACGTCTCACAAATATTCAAGCAACCAAAAAATACCTGGTTAACTTTTTTTCTAACCCTCAATTAACCATACGCAGAGAATCAATGCTAGACAAAATCTAGAACTCATGGAAATCTACTGTGTGCAAGGGGAGGAACAATCTTCCTGAAATGCTCTACTGGACATACTAAATCCCAGTTTGCTGAAGTCTGAAAAGCAATTGTGGATAATACGGGACTTTCAATGAAATCATGAGAGATTAAACACTTTTAAGGAGCTTCTATATTAAGGAGTCCCAAAAAGGCCGCAGAATATCTTTCACACCACGGGCTATCGCATGAATGGGTACAAAACATGAATAACCACTGTCAAAAACTAGAAACTCAACCTAATTTTCTATAATATCAGTCAGAACGACTCACCATACATGTAACTTTGGGCCAAAGAAATTACTTGGAGTTACATGCAAAGGTCGATGACTTTGAATATTATGTTCAAGACAAGATGGATACTGTAAACAAAAACATTAAAGTTTTTGCAGCAAAACTAGTCGTCATAAATAGGGATGAGGATGATGCCTTGAACAAAGATGAACTCTCAAAAATTTGGACAGTTGTGTCAATATTGAAGGCCAGAAATACTGAAATTACTCAGGAAAATTGGGAACTCAGATTGTAATTATCAACTGAAAATTCCCGAGTAGACAGTATGGCCAAAGACATTAAAAGCAATAAAGATTTATTTGAAGAGAAGTATGACAACCTTAAAAAAGAACTCGAATCCCTCAAAAAATAAAGCTGCCAATGCTCACCCAGTTTTGACAAATGAGAAATAGGCAAAAGCTCTGCCCATTTTGCAAAAAAACAGTTTGGAAAAACAATGAAAGGGCCAAATTTAAGCATTTGAATCTAGTAGTTCAGAGCAATATCATGAATTTGAATCATCATAAATTGACACCAATACAGAAACCAATATTTTGAACAACCTTTCTATGCCTAGAGTTCTAGCATCAACCCTGACTCCAGATACTCCCCAACGGGAAAAGAGAGCCAATTATAAATGATGATACACCAAGACATTCAAGGAGAAGTACAACCCCTATGCCTGAAGCAGAGCAATATGACTTCAAACCACTGAATTTACCAAATTTTTGATAAGGATGGGTACGTGCAATCTTTCCTTAATCTATTTGAAAAAGCGATGAGGGGAACATCATATCATGCAAAAGGATCAGCAATGATCAACTCACTTGATGACCATAGCTGTGACAACGTTATGCCCTATCTGGGCGGCGATTGGCCTATATGGATGCCAAAATGCAGTGACAAAACAGTTTGGAGGGCCTGATAAATTAGAAACCCGAAGAGAGCTTCTTAAGATTAGATTCAAACATAATGAGACTATTAAGGACTTTGCAGGTAAATTTCTCCATGAGGCACAAATTCTGCGTGGTGCGACACAATATATTTGTTTGATACTAAAATTGCAATGGAGCACGCAGTTATGCCCTTCAGTGAACTGCACAATGTCATGATACCTGAATTCAATGGAAGCTTAGAAATTCAAGAACTTACCAATTACTTGAGAAGCTGTTCCCATAATTTCAAGACCCCTAATCGGCCCAAGGATCAGCAAAAATCCTAATTTCAGGCCCAAAAAGCAACACTATGTCCAACCAGGGGAAAAAGTCTCAAACTATGAACCAAAAATTTGAGCATAAGCAGCAAACTGGGCCGATTACAAGTCATAACTGTGAAGGGCGGTTAGCCTAGCAGAGTAATTCCTGCTTCCACTCTAGTGCACTTTTTGTTCAACACACGTCTAAAACCTGTACTGGTTATAAAGTAATCTCAGTGTGGTATATTTGTCCCAAGGTCGACTTGCCTTGATTACTTTACATGCTACAACTGTGGTAAAAAGGGTCATTTTACTTGCCAATGCTACAGATGGTCCAACAAAAAGCCTAGAGTCAACGTTGTTCTAGAAATCAACAGTGACAGTGAGGCGGGAAAAGAGAAGCTGGAGTAGAGGCGGAATGCTCTAACTCCACCTATGTTCAAACCATTTCACCTGACTCTGGTAGCTCTTTAGGTCAAATATGTTGTCAAAGACAATCTCCACCATATCATGGCTAATGATATCATGATAGTAACTACTTGGGCCACAGTAAAAGCAACTAAACCCTTGAAAATTACTAAAGAAGCCTGAGCAGAGGTATCAAAACCTTGCGCAAAGCAGATCATTGATCAGGGTATAGACCTCCAACCCAGTTGTCTAATTGACCTACTATGCTTAACAACGTACAATTAGCCTTATATGAAGACCTTAGCAGATAACTCCTAGATATTTTCTCAAGCCTGAAATCACACCTGGAATCTGGTAGCAATCACAGCATTCATACAATAAATACCTCTGAAAACTACTCTGAATGTACTTATGTGGCATAGCAGCAAACAAGATGTGAGTTTGGGCCATCGTTGATAGTGGTGCTCCTATAAATATAGTCAGCACAAACTTTGTTAAAAAACTGAATTTTTTGCTGATGTTACCACCTGTCAGGAATATGGTACGGCTAGAGCACATACAACTAAATCGCTGGGTGCATACAGTACCATGCCTCTCAGATTTGGATCTATCTTAGTGACAGCACCTGCTATAGTGTTTCCAAATACAAACTATGTTATCCTAATTGAAATGATTCCTAAGGAGATATGGAGTTGTTACCAGTCATAAGAATTATACTCTTACCATTCTTTTAAATTTTATTTACAGTGGGCTGACCTGAAGATGATACCGCACCAATGAGGGGAAGTAAAGAAAATGGGAAAGGAGGATAAAACCCAGAAAACCTCCATACGTGGCGTATGATAGGCCGGAACTCCATGGACCGCCTTTGCTATTTGCTGTCTCAGTTCAAGGCATTAGTGCACAACGCAAACACAGTCATAATTGTCCCCTACCCAAAGTTCACTACCAGGATTTAACTTTGGGAGGCAGCGGTATACTCTCACCATTCTTGGCCTTGGGATTCCACTTTACTATAACTGGGATAGGGCAGTTGAGAAATTAAAACCCGGATTATTCATAAATCTGGCCTACAAAGATGGAGTTGTCCAAATTGAGTATGCTAAAGCGTGGTCAAAGATAAAAGCACTATCCACTCAGATCAATGAGTCAAATGGTATTCCACTTCGATCAAATCAGTTCATCACTATAGCATCTGGAGATTAAGTAATTGTCCCAAATGGACTAACAATTCATATCCCAGAAGAACTTTATGGTGAATTATATCAAACATGGTCTAAATCTCATTCGAGCCAGACATTTCCCCTGTTATTTTCATTCCTGGCCATAGAAAAATACATATCTTGTGTTCTAACTTGCAATTTTGGCCCATTTCCATCAAGCGACATCAAACAATTGCATTTATACATTTGTTCCCTACCTCAGAAAATCACCAATTCCAAGAGTTTCATTTTTTCAAATTAGGACTCCCCATTAGTGACCTAATCAGCATAAATAATGTCGTCCCTTTAGCCAATTTAAGCAACCTGACCAACTCTGAGATAGGCCAAGCTCAGGAGTTATTCTCTATATTTTGGGAAATATTTGCACAAGATGATTTCGACTTGGGATGTGCTAAAGGTGTCACCCACAAAAATGATACCAGAGATCAAAAATAATTTGATTTCGCCTGATTAGATGCTCAGAATCATCAGAAGAAGCTGTATCCAAAGTAATTAAGGAACTGTTTAATTGTGGCATGTTAATACCTTCAAAAAGTCTATGGGCAGCGCCAATTTTAATAGTGAAGAAAAAGGATGGAGGCAAATATTCTCTTTCATCTTGGAATATCTTTCCGCGCAAAATTACACAAATTAATAAACACAAATTCTATTTGCATGTAGTAGTTTTACACCGATGTCCTCAGATTCTCTGCCAGCTGATTGAGTGTGGGGCAGCGGCAAAACTCCCCCCACCATTTTCCATCCGGCAGGAAAACGCACTAGGACTGGTTCACCCAGTCACTCCAAACCCATGGGTCGATTTGTTCCGCTCAAGGACCTCAACGCCCACCTTGCTTGTACCCAAGCAGTACATCGCTGCCCCCTAGTGCTCCCCATGTGCAACATGTGCTACGGCCTAAGGGTCAAATATGCGAAAAAATTTCTCATACCATGACCAAGCCATTATTGAAATGGCACAGGCGGTGATGACACCCACCAATTTTATAGATTTCTGCCCCTACAAGGGGTATTTTTGACCTCAGCTTCACCTGCAAATCTGACGCTGCTAATGCAGCAACTGTGCCCCTGGTATTCCAGGGCACCCCTCAACCCACAACTCAGACTTGGCTCCCAGCGGACACCACCTTGGTGGTTCAGTTTTCTATTTTGCCCACCCACCTCCCCCTGAAGTGCTACACCAGGAGCTGATGGACGGTTTGGCAACCTATGGCTCCAACCTCATCTTACAAATTGTGGTCCCAAATGGGGCCACACAACTCTCTGGGCCTCAGGCATATGCCACGATTAGCCCTGAATTTAATATAATCATGGTATTAATTCCAACATGCACCATTATTCCATCAGTGCCCGACCATCCATTTTGGGCCTGTGTCAAGGGTGGGCGGACGATCTGTCCATCATGTTTAAGTTAACCACTCAAGTTGCAAGTGCCCCTCATCAACCACTTCTGGAAGATTGGATGACTCATTTGCTGACCTCCAATCCGCTGCATACCCTGTACAATTTCCAGTATGGGGTACAATTCTAACTCCCCCACCCCAAAGCCTGTTGCTGCCGCTGTACCTGGCCACCAATCAGCCTCCTCCTCACCCCAATGCCATATGATAATTCCTCTAATAAAGCATCGGATTGGATCCCAGTTTGATATCATGCTTCCTCAATTGAATCAACCAGACCTCAACCATATGCTGATTCCCCAATCAAATTCAACCAAAACCCATGGGTATTATTTGGCTGAAATTGACAAATCAGGTAATTTCATTGAAGAACCATCTCTGCAAAATTGAGCAGTTTGTTAATGCAGAATGGGACGCCAGATACCCCCCTCAACTATATACCCTACAACCAAACGCCAAATCGTTTCACAGTGATCACCAGCTTGCAGTCAAAGCAGCTGCAACACCATATTGTCATCCCCTGCTTAAAGCCGATGCTAAATCAGTAGCGATACTCACAGGAGGAATTCCACCTCCTGTTATCCCCGCAACCTTAACTCCAAAAAGTAAAAATGGTGAACCAGCTATAAAAAAATGCAAACAATGTTATCCAGAACGTGCCAACTATAGCACAGAACCCAAAAGCAAAAATAACCTGAACCAACATTGCCACGTTTGTTAAACTCACAGACGCCCACATCAAAGCTGAAAAAGCTTTAACTAAATATCTCAGTGCCATTTTTTAGCTGGCAATTTCTATGAAATCCCAATTATTAGAGATATTAAACCACATGCCGCAGATGCCCCAATGCCATTACTGTCTGCCATGACATGCACCCTACTATGGGAGGAAGAAGCTGCCGCCAAAGAGGCTGCCAAAGACGAGCCCCCAACCCCCTCCCCTTCCACCATGGAGGGATAAGCAGTTTCCGCTGCCCACCTGGTTGGTTAGTTTTTGAAGCGTTTCACTCAATCTGCTCATTAGGGCGTTTTGTTTGAACCAAATAGTTACGTTAGTTTTTTGGTCTAGTTTTAGCTTTGGTAAAGTCCATCCCCTGGTCGGCTTGCCTTGAATAAATACAAAAAAGGATGGAAGCAACTTAGTAGTCATTGATTATTGGAAGTTAAAAATCACAAAGAATGACTTATCCCCTCTGACACAAATTGATGATGCCTTAGATAGGCTAGGGGTGGGAAGTTCTTCTCAGCAAAAGACCTTATCAGCAGATATTAACAAATAGATCTTTATGATGAAGAGCACGAGAAATGTGCAATTATAACCCAAGAGGGCCTATTCCAGCTGATGAGAATGCTGCAAGGGCTCTGCAATGCCCCATCTACTTTTCAGAGGTCTATGGAAAAAGTTATGGGAGATTTGAAGTTATCATGTGTACCTGTGTAATTGATAATATCAACGTTAAACCGCACTTTTGATGACCACTTGGAACACTTAGAGGAGGTTTAAGAAGGCTTGCAGCTGCAAACTTAAAAAATCAATCCCAGAAAGAGTTAGCTCTTCAAAGACCAACTGGAATACCTCGAATTTGAAATTGATAAAGTGGGTCCTTAGCCCTAACCCTCCAAACTGCATGCCATCTCGAAAATGAAATGACTCAAATACAAGTGCAAGATCCAAGTAGTCCTAGGATTGACTGGGTACTATTGCCAATTTATTGCCAATTTTGTACAGCTTGGGGAGCCATTTTTCTATCTAATTAAAGATAAGGTCCCATTCAACTGGACTCCAGCTTGCCAGAATAAAAACTAACCAACTCTGATCATCCCTATTGGGCACATATTTTCTTAGATACCTGGACTTTGATCATGAATTTATTGTCCAAACTAATGCATCCATAACTGCAGTGGGGGCTGTGTTATCCCAAGTCATAAAAGAAGATATAGAACATAAAGTTGCCTTTGCTAGTTGGACCTTAAATGTTCATGAAAAGAAACTATATGGTGACAGAATGATAATGCTTAGCCATCATATGCTTGCAAGCAATTTTGGGTCTACCTTTATGACACTCGTTTCAAAGTAGTTACTGATCATGCTTCCCTAAGATGGTTATACAACTTAGGTGAACCTGAGGGCCAATTAGCCCGCTGGGCATTAAAGCTTCAAGCTTATGATTTCACCATTGAGTATAAAGCTGAACAAAACAGCAGAACGCCAATTGCCTATCCTGACTACCCACCATTTCAACATTTAGTCAAGCCGCCAATGAGTTTTCCATGAAAATGATCAGTGGAGAGTTTCAAGATAAGCCCCAATTCTCCCAAAAAATATTATCAGATCTACGAAAAATACAACCATTGAAAATGGGACTCTTAACAAGAATGTGGAGGGCAAAAATTTATAATTTTCCAAGACCCTCAGCCCAAACAGATCTAATAATGGTGGAGCATAAGGCCATAGGGCATGGAGGATTCAAGAAAATGAAAGAACATCTGAAGCGATTCTACTATTGGGAGTCAATGCATTTTGACATCCAAGAAGCACTAGAATGCTGTGCAGAGTGCAAAGGCGAAAAACATTCCAAAAAAGCACATCTTACCAGCTTGTTTGGCCCAAGTTCGCCTGGCACACTGCATCTATTGACGTTGTTGGCCCACTTTCAAAAAGCAATACAAAATCAAAGTATATAATTGTAGCCATCGACCACTTGGCCAAATGAGTCAAAGCCAAGGCCATTCAGGAAGCTGGAGCAACAACTACCGCCAAGTTTGTCCTTGAAAACATCATCCACAAGCATTGATGTCCCCCAGGTTATTCTGACCAATAATAGAACCAACTTTACCACCAATGCTCTTACCAAGCTCAACCAATTAATGGGAGTGCGAGATGTGCTTTCTGCTCCCTATCATCCTGAAACTAATTGGAATAAAGCGTGCAAATGAGTTGGTGAACATTATCTGGAAATTAACATTAGCCAAACCATCTGAATGGGGTACTTATCTAAGTGTTAGTATTCACCTACATTATCTCCTACCATTCGTCAAACATTATGTCCCCATTTCAAGTATTATATGGAAGACACCCGTCCCTACCAATGCTGCTATATTTGGCCTTAGAGGAACCTGGTGAAAACACTTATACTCAGTATGTCAAGAAGCTTGTGGATGCTTTAATCAAACTACAAACTCAAGCCTTCTACAACAGATCTTCTGAGAAAAAGGCCTGACATCAAAAGGATTTAGAGAATTGCTACACACTGGCTGAATTTAAAGTTAATGGTGAAGTTCCATTTTGCAATACCCATGGATTGGGATGATTGAAAAGGTTAGATCGCATCTGGGTCAAGGTATTTGAAGTGAAGAGGAAACATATAAGCTTATATACACTATTAAGGATATTAGTACTGTCCATATATAACCAAGTCCATGAAATACCCAAGAAGGTTAAATAAGCAGGCCGATTAAGAAAAGAAAAAGTTGAAAAAAAGCATGAAAATAACAAACAAACATTTATATATAATAATAGTTTTATTATAATTAATACTTTAGTTCGCACTTAAGGTTGGGGAGAGTATCCAACTTCAGACTTGATAGGCATTTGGGCTGAAATTAATAGTAAGAGGAACATACATTAGTCTCATCTGGCGTTTGGGCCAAAGTTACCAAATACAAGACCCAACTCCATGCTCATCGGGCATTCAGGCCAATGATAACAGATCAACAAAGGCTAATTAAGCATCTCAGGGCTTATGTTCAAGTCAAGTGGTGAAATGTCAGATTCTGGTGGTTGACACGAACATAAACCTTTTGACAACCATCAGATTAGGCCGATTATCTTCTAATGATCAAGTTAATACCTTAACACTCACCTCAAAGCCTATTGCAATTACATGGATCAAGCCAAATATCTGAACTTCAATTCAATTAAGTACTTTATCAAAAAGGCTTAGACCAAATACGCTTGCACATTATGACCAATTATTGTATTTGTCTAAAGCAAGCCAACCAGGAGACAGACTTTACCAAAATTAAAACTAACTAAAAACTAAAATAACTACTTGGCTCAAACAAAACGCCCTACTGAGCGGATCAGATGAACTAATCAAAAAAACAACCAACCAGGTGAGCAGCAGAAACCGATTATCCCTCCATGGCGGAAGGGGAAGGGGGTCAGGGGCTTGTCTTCGGCAGCCGCTTTGGCAGCAGCTTCTTCCTCCCATATCATAGTGCGTATCACAGCCAACAGTAATGGCGTTGGGGCATCTACGGCATGGAGTTTGATATTACTGAAAATTGTAATTTATGGAAATTGCCATCTAGATAAATGGCACTGAAATATTCACTTAAGGCTTTTTCAGCTTTGATGTGGGCGTCTGTGAGTTTAACAAACGTGGCAATGTTGGTTCAGGTTATTTTTGCTTTTGGATTCCGTGCTATGGTTGCCACATTCTGGATAGCATCATTTGAGTTTTTGTATAGCTGGTTCACCGTAATTTTACTTTTTGGAGTTAAGGTTGTGGGGATAACAGGAGGTGGAATTCCTCCTGTGAGAATTGCTACTGATTTAGCGACAGCTTTATGCAGAGGATGATAATCAGGTGTTGCAGTTGCTTCGACTGAAAGCTTGTGATCACTGAAAAACAATTTGGCGTTTGGCTGTGGGGTATAAAGTTAAGGGGGGTATCTGGCGTCCCATTCTGCATTAATGAACCGCTCAATTTGCAAAGATGGTTCTTAAATGAGCTTACCTGATTCGTCAATTTCAGCCAATAATTCCCTTGGATTTTGGTTGAATTGGATTGGGGAATCAGCATATGGTTGAGGTTTGGTTGATTCATTTGAGGAAGCATGGGTTCAAACTGGGATCCAATCCAATGCTTTATTGGAGGAATTATCATATGGCATTGGGGTGAGGAGGAGGCTGATTGGTGGCTGCAGGTACAGCTGCAGCAACAGGCTTTGGGGGTGGGGGAGGTAGAACTGTGCCCCATACCAGTAAGTGTACAGGGTGGGCAGCAGATTGGAGGTCAGTGGATGAATCATCTGATCTGCTGGAAGTGGTTGAGGAGGGGCATTTGCATTTTGAGTGGTCTAACTTAAACATGATGGACAGATCGTCCGCCCACCCTTTACACAGGCCCAAAATGGATGGTCGGGCACTGATGGAATAATGGTGCGCGCCAGAATTGACACCACAGTTTTATTAAATTCAGGGCTGATTGTGGCATATGCTCAAGGCCCAGCGAGTTGTGTGGCCCCATTTGGGACCACAAATTGTAAGATGGGGTTGGAGCCATAGGCTGTCAAACCATCCATCAGCTCCTGGTGGAGCACTACAGGGGGAGGTGGGTGGGCAGGCCAGAAAACTGAACCACCAAAGTGTTGTCCGCTGGGAGCTGAGTCTGAGCTGTGGGGAGAGGGGTGCCCTGGAATACCAGGGGCACAGTTGCTGCAGTGGCAGCGTCAGCTTTGCAGGTGAAGCTGAGGTCAAAATACCCCTTGTAGGGGTGGAAATCATTTAAGCCGGCGGGTGTCATCACCACCTGTGCCATTTCAATAATAGCTTGGTCATGGTATGGGATTAGTTTTCCATATTTGACCCAAAGGCTGTAGCACATGTTGCACTGGGGGAGCACTAGGGGGCAGCGAGGTACCACTTGGGTATGAGCAAGGTAGGCGTCAGGATTTTCGGGAGGAACAAATCATCCCAGGGGTTTGGTATGACTTGGCAAGCCAGGCCAAGCACGTTTTTCTGCCAAACGAAAACTGGGGGAGTTTCACCACTTCTCCACACTGGAGCAGCCAGCGGAGAATCTGAGGACATCAGAGCAAAACTACAGTGGGTGATAAAAATTTACTTTCTTGTTTTCCATATAAATTTGCTCAGAAAAATTATGCCAAGCAGAAAGTGAGTTATAGGACTTAGATATATATAAAAAAGTTCAATTGCTCAATTCATCTAGCGTAGGGATCAATCCATATATAAGCTTGGTGCTTCAATGTTAACACCAATCATTGAAATGGGATATGATGACTCCATTGCTCATCTCCTCAATTTAAACCTTTTTATATTGTGAGACAAAAGTTTTCTTTTAAATCTCACCTGAAGTGGTCTTTACCGTGAATTTTTTTCTATTTGGCCTAAAAAGATGACTCAAATGCATGAGGCTGTCTCATGAGACCTCCTATGACGTACTCATTCACCTCAAGGTACTCCACTCAAGTTCATACAATATAGTATGCCTCATATTCACTGCTGATATCTTTAATCTTACTAAAATATACAACATATTCATAGTTATATAAATCTTGCTATGTTTAAAGTGTTGTGTTTCTAAAGGGCTCAACTTGGGGGTAACAGCTACCACCCATTTCTCATCTAGTGTATGGCCATAGTCCATGATCTTAAATAGTTAAGGTCTATGCATAGGTACCTCTTTTAGAATAAAAGTGGTATGCTGTCCTATATAGCTGATGGCCGCAGCTGGGATCCTTACAAAAAAACCCTTTCTACCCCTGCTCAAGGCTTGTAATGAGTCTCTGCTGAGCTTCACCATAGTGTTAGTGAAGCCTAAATCTGAATTTTGCTTTATAAAATTTTATTCTAAAAAACATCATCTAAGTAATTTTTGATACTATCTAATATCATGGAATGAATTGCTGGACCTAATATAGTAGAGTTTAATGTTATCTACAAACAATGTGAAAATTTTTATTATTTATGCCAGAATTGCAGATGAAAAAATTGATAACAAATCTAGAACAAAACAGATAACAACTGACGCAACAAGCAACCATTATATCTAATTTACTATTGTGCCAATTTGGATAGATGTGGCTCAGATCAAGGAATGCTATGATAAGGTTTCAATTTAGTGCCACTTTATTGCAGATTGTGTATTAGCGTAATATTACCCAAAAATAGATGTTTTTTATTTAACTGAGGCAAGCCAACCAGGGGACAGACAACACCAATATGAACTATATGTAATGGGATAGGGGGAGGTGAAGTATAGCGAATCTAAGCACCCCAGAGTAGACGCTATGTAAGTCCAGGGAAACATCTCATGTGTGTCAATCAGGCCCTCTTCCCATTTCCAAGTAAAAAGGCTCCAAAAAGGGTGGCTGTACCCCTCGTAACCCAGGGCAACCTCGCCCACATGGTAGACGAGCGCTGGGTAACTGCTCTCCTTCTTCTGGTCCCTCCCCTGGTGCCCACATTCACCTCTCCTGAACTTGTACACCTTATTAGGGAAATTTTCGCTGAGATCGCTGAACTGAAGTTGATTGGTCTAAAAACAATTGGAAACAAACCCAATAATCAGAATCCACATAGTCAAAAATAATGAAGATTGACCCATCAGCTGGAATTGCTGACATTTTCAGTTTTGGCCAACACCGCAATTGTCAAAATTAACCCCATCATAAAATCATTGGGGATGGTCCCCAAAGCTCAGGTAGCAGCATTGGACACCATTAATGATAGTTCAAAGCTCCCTTCCAGAAAATTGGGTGTTGCAGCTGATGCAACGCTTTTGACAGAATGAACATCCCAGCGACTGGGCACAGGTGGGTTGGGCATCCCAAACCCATTCCCAACCAATTGGGACTGCCCCTACGTGGGATGGCCTTGGGGGATTCCCATTGCTCATCAGGATAGACGCCGTCGCACCAACTGCTGGAAATGCAGTTGAGCCTCAGTTTGGGCATTTAAGTCAAACTGACAATGACTCAGCCTACCACCATATCCTTCAATGTCAGTTCCCAGTGAGCTTATCTGCCCCCATTCCCAAATAATTCGCCAGTTAGGGCAAACTTGAGGGACCTGATTTCAGCTTGTTTGATCATCAATCGACCACTATTTAATCAGTTGCTTTGCATTGAGAAAATTGTTGTCGATTTTTCTTCCTTAATTTTCCATTGAAAACCTTTTCCAAAAATATTTTTTATGTTGAAAATAAACCGCTCTATCCACCTGACACTCATTACTCCTCGAGGTTAATGGCCATATGTAAAAATTTTACTCTTAGGAGTTGATTATCAGAGGTCAACCCTAGTAATCTTTCTACTGCACAGGTTCAGTTTCCTCATGCACTTCGCGTTGTAAGAGTATATAATCCAATAATAGTAGGACGACTATTATTTGTAGTCAAGTTAGAATTATCTTCAGGCCCAACACTTCAGCCGGTATTTCCAATATTACTGAATATCGCACTCTTAGGGATTCGTTCCCCTATAATCCTGTCCACTTGATCTTCATTAAGATTCTCTGATGACAGTCTCCTTCATCCCAACTCACAGTTGGCAGCAATCCCTTAGCTGTGGTTCCCTTCATCTCTAGATCCCCGCTCAGATCTCTACTCTTCTCTGAGAGTCTACCAATTATTGCCTTCTGCAATAATATCCTTAAGATGGAATCTTCACGCTAGATGCTGATAGTCTAACTATTACTAAATCTACAGTCAAACCAATAATGTTCTTTATTAGTTCTTCTTAAACCGTAAATGTGTGTCAATCAGTGATTATTTTTCAGTGTTTTTACTGTGTTTTTTATTATAGTGAATTCTAGGGAATTTATAGGGGATTCAGCTGTCTAACCCTCAGTTGACACCTCTTCAATGAAACGGCAGCCGTTGCCATTGAATCACCCTTCCTCATCTTGGCAGCGATGGTCTTCCCTATCCTGACTAGGATTCCGATGTTAGACATCCTCAAGACCTCAAATGGTAAGAGTCAGAAACGTATCATTAACGTTTTCCTCTTGATCCAAGCAAATCATCCATAATTGGCTAGCAACCTGCTTAGATAATGGGACTTTATACCCATTATGGCAGGTCACTTCACTAACCAATAGATTCACTAGTTGCAGGTGGCATCACTCGCCTTGCAACTCATTAAACATTCCCAATCAGTCAGTGATGAAACATGAACAATCCCAATCGGTACACCTGATAGTTAATTACTATTAAATGCCCTTATTTCGTCGGCTGCTCCACCTGATGAAATATTAGGTATTCATCCAGATCGATCCCCAATGGATACGACCAGATAAATATCCTAAAATCCCCCAAATGTAGTTCCTCCAAAATCCAGGTCAACCGATTTCCAATTCACCTCACCTTAGGGAATTTTTCCCCTAGCAATAACAGGTATTCTAGCAGGCTGGGAATATGGGCAAAAATCCCAACACCATATTTGTCTGGTATTTCATTATGCGACTGTATTAGATTCTGGCTCACTAGCAGTTATTGCAAAACTCCTTTCCAGTTCCATATCCGTCATACCATCAGCAGTGCCTTTGGCATTCTGGTTTGCTGTTTGGGTGCTCCAGCACTTAGGCTGGCAGGCCGGTCATTCTATCTTTCTGTTTGCTTGACACGCTACCCCTGTTGCCAGCTGGTACCACCGGGTGTAGGTGGGTTGGATGCCTTACTCTGAGGGGCTTTCCCTATTATGGAGCAAGTGTAAAGGAAGAGGATCATATGCAGAACCAGCCTGGAAACCATGATTCAACGAGTCTTTGTTGCTTCAGGCTCATGTATCCATATATCCAGGCTTGAAAGTGTTCCAGTATTTGTAGTTGAAATCTGCTGATTTTCCACAGATGGTAGGCACGGTTCCCTTGAAGGCATCCAGCGCTATGGTGTGGATTGTCCATAGTGCGATGGCAACTATCAGGGAGCGGAGTATGTGTGGTATTGAGGATTCAAGTTAGAGTGCGAGGAGTCTTCTGGAGATTGACAGCTCCATGTCATTGTGGGTTATTAACAGATGCGCAACTTCACGCCATATGTTTCTAGATGGGGGCATTTTTCAAGGCGGTGGTGTAGGGTGCCATCCCCTCCACACACTGTGAAAGTTGCATGAAGAGAGTTGGAGCGATCCTCTGTTTTGTAGGTTCTTCTGAGCCAACTTAATATGTTAGCTCTTACCCATGGCTGGAGGAGGAAATGATGTGTTAGCCTCCATATTTCCTTCTGTGTTCTGAGGTCATAGGGGATATCTAATACATCCAGGTAGTCAATTCCTGCAATGAATGGGGCCACATCATGTGTGTCCCTCTGAGGGTGGTTTTCTGGTTTCCTTAGAGTGAATCAAGCTCTGGGCCTTCCCCTTCCCTGACTAGTGCCTGTGAGAGTGACGGTCCACCCTATGTGCTGAATGATGCAGATGAGGCGTTTGAATAGAGGGGGTTCCATTTGGGCCCACTGCATTGGGGGCGGTTTGCAAGGTATGTGAGCAGGCTGGACGGGTTGTGTGGGTTGGATATTTTGAGCGCCTGTGCAAAGTTGGCCCTCGCTGCTCCAGACTAGTGTTGTTGTGGGAGATCTGGGGCTAGGATTTCTCTATCCAGGTGCCCAATATGCGGTTGACGTGATCTTTATTGTCTATCAGGCCCATGCCTCCGCTGGAGCGTGGGCTGAAGAGTGTTTCCACCCATACAGGTGGCCGGGACCCAGGCCACAGCCATCCATGGATAAGTGCTTGGACTGATTATATTCCTGTAGGTGAGAAGGAGATTACGTGAGTGGGAAATCACAGCATCGAGAGGATGAGTGTGTTGGCAACTGTTACTTGCCCCATTAGTCCTGGGGGACCTTCCCTTAAGGGAGGCAATGGAGTTGGACATCTGCTGTAGTAGGTTGTTCTCAATTGTCTCATCGGCATAACCCCTGTTTCCAGCCATATCCCAAGGTGGCGAACAGGGTTGGTTGAGGAGGTGATGTGAAGGGTAGGATGAGTGGGTTGTTTCTTTGCGGGGGACTGTGGGGGCTTAGATGTTGTGGCCCAGTTGTTAGTGTACTTGCCTATGAGGATTATCTCCATTTACTTTTTTGAGCGACGCGTTGCTCACAAAGAAGTACTCCTCCAGGGTGAATTAAAGCTGTCGGACATCATTATTGTAAGCTATACCTGTCATGCAGTCATCTGCAAAGGCTAGTATCTTGACTGTTGGTTGTCCTTGTGCAGTGATGCCCATTAGGCGTGAGTCAGCGACGCAAATGAGCGGATCAATACTGAAGTTATACAGCAGTGGGCTGAGGGGGTCCCCTTGTTTGATCCCTCTGCGTGGTGTGATCTTGTTGGTCTGAAAGCCAGGGCCGCATACAGCTATGGATGAGGACTCTGTAAGGAGCATTGCCCAGTCTATGAATCTGTGTGGGAGTTTGAAGGTGCTTAGGTGTTCCTTCAGGTACGGCCAACTAACGCGGTCATATTTCTTTTCCTTGTCTAGGAATACCAGGGCTCCCGTTGCTTTGGGTTGGCATATGTTGGCAACTTAGTGTACATTGGTCCAGATTGAAAGCCCTGGTATGAACCCAAAAAGATTGAGCAACAGGATTTAGGAGGCTATTGTGCCTTATCTGGTGGCTAAATTTTTTGTTGATAGTTTTGTATCAGTGTTAGAGAGTGCAATTGGGCGCCAGTTGGCCAGTTCCAGTTTTTCGCCCTTTTTAAACAGGGTTATGTCATAGGAAGGAGTCCTGGCAACCATTTAGAACGCGTGTCTCCAGAGGGCACTGTTTCATTGATGCCAAGAGGAGGGGGCGATTTGCCTAAAGTATCTTTTGTAGAATTTGTAGGGTATCCCATCAGACCCTGCGCATTTCCTATGTGGTGCACCACGATCTGTATCCCAGAGCTCCTCCTGTGTGATTAGATTTAGGAGGTTATAGTCCAGCAGTGTGACTTGTGTTCTGGTGGTGTGTATAAAAAAAATTTTTTTTGGGGGGGTCAGTTGGGGTATCACAGTATAGTGTGGTGTAGTATTGGTGTACTTCCATCTTGCCTCCTCTGGATGGTTGCCATAGTGCTGTCACCTTTGCGGACCTGTGTGCATGTGGGCTGGTTACTGTGGGAGTGAAACTGGTGGAAGAAGTATGTCAAGCAGGCTTCCTCTTTTTTTACAAACTTACCTTTTCTCAACTTTAATTTTGTGCTGGTGTTCAAAGATGAGGGCGTTTAGGCAGGCGGTTATTTCCACCCATTTACACCCCCAGTTGAAGCTGTAGCCAGACTTCAGGGAGGTTGAGCTCAAGGTGATCCAGTTCCACCAAGAACACCTGATTGTGGCTGTGTTGACGGTGTACTTACACAAGGCAAGATAACGAGTTTATTAGAAATTAACTTTGAAATTTGACAGGTTGATTTGTGGTCTAATATGAATGGAGTTACGAATTTGGGATTTTTTGCCTTGTTTTTGATCCAGTCGGATATTTCAGGCAATTTTATATTTTCAAGGTGCAACTTCATCCAGTTCAACGCCTTTGCAGGAGTTTAGGTTGACAAATGCTGCACTTAAACGAGTTAGTGATCAGAGAAGTTTGTCAATTGGTCAAGAAGTTGGAAATGTTTGAGAGGTGGATTTTTTAAGCAAGGATGAAGTCAATGTGGATCATTGAGATGAGCGTTCCCTTGCGTATGTTGGGTTGAGTCATGTGGGGGAGGGTTAATGACCTGGGGGAGAGTATCATATAAGCTGAGGGATGCCTTTATTGCTTGTAATTTAATGTGCCCTGGGGGTATCCTCTGTGGTTAGGCCATAAGTCCATGTTGGGGTTAGCCCAGCAGTTGAAGTTGCCCAGTAGAATGACGTCTGGTGGGAGGGAAAAGTTTTGGGATGGTCTTAAGTAATTGTTTCCCATCAACTGCAGTGCACGGTGCATAGATGCATGCTATCAAAATTGTGTCATCCTGGCATGCAATTCTGATACCAGGATGCATCCGTGTAGATATGAAAATGAGTTAGTGATAAAAAGTTTTTTGTGATTATGGATGACCACCCCACAGTGAGATGTCCATACCAATTGGGATGGTGAGACCCTGGGTGACCACGATCCCTCTTCCTCCTCTAGACAGTGAGTTTATTGGATGGCCAAGTTATCTGCAGGGGGTTTCCACAGGAAGTTCAGCTTTTGGCTTGGGACGATTGAGCCCTGGCTCTCATGATGTTTAACGTCCCTAGACACTAAGATGGTTGCGGCGCCTCAGGAGCAGTTGGGAGGGCCATCTAGCCCTATCACATTGCACCTTTTTTGGTACTTGCTCTGTGTGATTGGGCCTTTCCCACCTATCACAAGATGTTTTGATAAATCACCTATTTTTAAGAGATTCCAAAAACTAGGATAATTTGAATTATTAAATGTACTAAGTCTAACTCACTACAAAAAATGCAGTTAATAATTATATTTATTTGAGGCAAGCCGACCAGGGGACGGACAATACTGAAGTTAAAACTAGACTAAAAAACGTAACTACTTGGTTAAAACAAAACGCCCTAATGAGCGGATTGAGTGAAACGCTTTGAAAACTGACCAACCAGGTGGGCAGCGGAAGCCACTTATCCCTCATGGTGGAAGGGGAGGGGGTCAGGGGGCTCATCTTTGGCAGCCTCTTTGTCAGCAGCTTCTTCCTCCCATAGTAGAGTGTATGTCACGGCTGACAGTAATGGCGTTGGGGCATCTGCGGTATGTGGTTTGATATCACGGACAATTGGAATTTCATGGAAATTGCCAGATAGATAAATGGCACTGAGATATTTGGATAAAGCTTTTTCAGCTTTTTGATGCGGGTGTCTGGGAGTTTAATGAATGTGGCAATGTTGGTTCAGGTTATTTTTGCTTTTGGATTCTGTGCTATAGTTGGCACGTTCTGGATAGCATTGTTTGCATTTTTGTAATAAAGATTCACCGTGATTTTACTTTTTGGAGTTAAGGTTGTGGGGATAACAGGAGGTAGAATTCCTCCTTTGAGTATCGCTACTAATGTAGTGACTGCTTTACACAGGGGATGACAATCTGGTGTTGCAGCTGCTTTGACTATAAGCTGGTGATCACTGTGAAATGATTTGGCATTTGGCTGTGGGGTATAAAGTTGAGGGGGCATTTGGCGTCCCATTCTGCATTAATGAACCGCTCGATTTTCAGAGATGGTTCTCCAATGAACTTACCTGATTTGTCATTTCATATAATAATTCTATGGGTTTTGGTTGAACTGGATTGGGGAATCAGCGTACAGTTGAGGTTTGGTCAATTCACCTGAGGAAGCATGGGATCGAACTAGGATCCAATCTGATGCTTGATTGGTGGAATTATTTATGGCATTGGGGTGAGGAGGAGGCTGATTGGTGGCTGCAGGTGCAGCTGCAGCAACAGGCTTTGGGGGTGGGGGTGGTAGGATTGTGCCCCATACCAGAAAGTGTACAGGGTGGGCAGCAGATTGAAGGTCAGTGGATGAATCATCTGATCTGCTGGAAGTGGTTGAGGGGGGGCACTTGCGTTTTGAGTAGTCTAACTCAAAATATGATATAAGGTTTTCCGCCCACCCTTGATGAAGTCCCAAAACGGATGGTTGGGCACTGACGGAATAATGGTGCATGGTGGAATTGATACTGATATTATATTAAATTCAGGGCTGATAGTGGCATATGCCTAAGGCCCAGTGAGTCATGTGGCCCCATTTGGGACCACAAATTGTAAGATGGGATTGGAGCCATAGGCTGCTAAACCGTCCATCAGCTCCTGGTGGAGCACTTCAGGGGAGAGGTGGGTGGGCAGGCCAGCAAACTGAACCACCAAAGTGGTGTCCGCTGGGAGCTGAATCTGAGTTGTGGGAAGAGGGGTCCCTGGAATACCAGGGGCACAGTTGCTACAGTGGCAGCGTCAGATTTGCAGGTGAAGCTGAGGTCAAAATACCCCTTGTAGGGGTGGAAATCAATAAAGCCAGTGGGTGTCATCACCACCTGTGCCATTTTAATAATGGCTTGGTCGTGGTATGGTATTAGTTTCCCATATTTGACCCTTATTTTGTAGCACATGTTGCACTGGGGGAGCACTAGGGGGCAGCGAGGTACCACGTGGGTACAAGCAAGGTAGGCGTCAAGATCCTTGGAGGAACAAATCATCCCAGGGGTTTGGTATGACTGGGCAAGCCAGTCCAAGCATGTTTTCCTGCTGGACGGAAAATGGTGGGGGGAGTTTTGCCACTGCCCCCCGCTGGAGCAGCTGGCGGAGAATTCAAGGACTTCAGAGAAAAACTACTACAGGCGAATTTGATTTGTTTTATTAATTCATGTAATTTTGCTTGGAAAGTTATGCCAAGCAGAAAGAGAGTGCAGTTAATAATTATATTATATAATAATCCTTGTACTTTATAAAAAGATACAAAAATAATTTATACCCTCTATAATTTTGTTTTCTACAAAGTCAGGGTAATTTTTATAAGCATTACCCTAGAAAAATATATGACATATACTTACTTGTGTGAAAGTGGCTACGCCATTAAATCTGATAAAGTCATATCATATTGCCATAATATAATTACAGCATCACTTACATCTCTTTAGCAGGTTAGGGTCTAATTTAAGTACATTGTTTAATTCAACTTCTTTGTACCAAACATATTCCACACTAAACATCACAACTGCAAAAAACCTATTTTGAAATCAGACCAAACGTTAATTCTTATATTTTATTGCTATGTTGAGCCATTGAAATACCTTTCAATGTCGTGCAAAAAAAGTGCAAGAGTTAGGCTTTTAAGCCATTGAACCATCGCCTGAATCCAAGGTAATCCAATTATTGAACTTAATTATCTGTTTTAAGGGTTTCCGCCACTGGTATTAGATTGGACAGTGAGATAAATACTTTTTGTTAATAAATGAAAATTTACCAACGCAAAGCATTACCAATAGAGAAAATAACAGACTTGGGCATACTCTGGATGAACAATGGTTGGCCATTGTGTCAGAAAATTAGACGTTCAACTAGTTAATCAGAATATCTAATAAAGAATAGTTTATATTCTACTAATAACGCGATATGTTTTTTGGCAAAATCACTTAGATTGGAGTAATAGTTTTAATCCTAGCCCCCAGCTGAATAGCTTAGACAACTACTATGGATATGACTAACCATCAGCGGAACATACAAACCGACTTCAAAGTCCGCCCACACACCAATTTAAATTTAGTGCTATCGCCTAATGATAATTCACCCCCTTTTATAGACCTGAAGGTGGTTCTGAAGGGTAAATATATATTAAAAATCAATCAACCTCTAAAATTATGATAATCAGCTGAGGTGAAGTATTTACAAGACGTCTGATTGGATGAGTTATATCAATTCATTACTACATAGGATTGTCATCCTTGATGTTGACCTAACCCTCAAAATTAAGCCTGATCATGATCAAAAGGTTTTTGCGAGCCTTTTATAGATCAAAATGTCATTTATCCTAATTGAGCTACTTTATGCAAAACCTGAATTCTCTCACTCCCTTTGTTTTTAGCCTTCCTTTACCTTAAATACTAAAAGTTGATTTTTTTAAAGGAGATCGCTTTTACTCCCAATTTCTGATATAATAAAATTGTTGCAAACTAAAATCTATTTTTTGTTAACTTTCTCCTAAAATCTTTACCAGATATTAAGAGTTTTATTACTCTATTATCCTTTATATGGTACAAGGCCAGTGCCAAAAGCACATTCAACCACCAATTTCCAGGATTTCAATAATTGGTTCTCACTACAGGGGAACCATTACACCACTAAAGTTTAACTAAAATGGAGGACGTTCAGGTAGTTAAAACTCCTAACCTCCACGTTGATAGACCCAAGGATAGCCTCTTTAGCAAAGCAACTATCAAAGGCCTTGTCACTCCTTGAGAAGCTCAAATGGCGCCCTTATCCTAGATCCACATGGGGCTGCTCCTGCTGTCCATAAACCCCCTTTAGAGACAAGTTTACACCAGGTTAGTGTATCTTTGCCTCGTTTCTCTTCTCTACAAATCAGTCATAGAAGGGATGACAGATCACTATAAAATTAGGAACAAACTCCCTTTTATAAGTCGCATCACACAAGCGGTAATGGTTCCTCATATAGACACGCATAGCACCTGGACCAAGGTTAAGTAAGCGTCTATTAAGAAATTTGGCTCGTCACAGAGTTTTAATAAAAAGCTGGCCTTCATGTGTCACAGAATGCAAAAGGGCAACTGGGTTGCCACCTTTCTTAATAAGTTCAACAGTAAAACTTAACCACTGTTAATTGCAAAAATGTAACCTCTTGACAACACCGTTGCTGCCATCCTGACTGGCTTGTCTTATCATCCTTCCTTACCAGGGCATATTATTTCAGAGAAGCGCCTTTTCCAGAATGTTTGTGATATAAAGGAGGCTTAATTAGATGTTGAAGATTTCCATACAGTTGAGACTACCCATGGAGTATAGGTGAACCCCCAAGTATTAAATATTGTTGAACTCCCAACTGTAGATTGGTGGAAGGAGACCCCAACGACCTTTAAACCCCTCCTGTGCCTGCTTTCATCTCAAAACCTGCTTTCACGGTGCAACTCAAACAAGCATCACTTCACCAAGTGAGGTTGGCCTGGGTGCACCCTCAGTTACAGGCCAGTGCTCCCTTACATCATTTGCACTTAGAGTGCGCCCTGTACATTCATTGGAGACTTGCCTCACCCCACGACCTCCACTGAGGCGCTTCTCACAGCAGCTCAATTGTCACATCCCTCTAAGATGCAGTTCATAACTTCATCAGCCTCTTCTCTGAATTCTCGCATCCCAAAACTTGCCCAAGGTGCAGCCAGAATCTGAAATCCCTTTGCCACGTGTTAAAATTCAAGGTTATGTTGATTGCTCCCAATTGATAATCTCTAAATTATATTTTCACAGGTTTGGTGTTGTTCAATCCTTTGCATTGTCTGATGATAATATATATTCAATTGACAATAGTATGAAGACTATTATCTGTAGTTGAATTGATCGCTATTGTTGGGTCCAAAGCTTGACTAGTATTCCTCCTCAAAATACTTAAGATGTCCTCAATAGGGATTCTTCCCCTATCCTCCTAACTTGATCCACACTCAGATCCTAATTTACGGCCTCTCTCCAGTGTCACACAGTCAGCAGTAATCCCCATCTCAGCTCAGCTTCTCTTCTCTGGATTCTCCATCCTTGCTCTTTATTCTAAAGAGTCTCCAATTAAAGCACACAGCAATAATTCCTTTGAAGATTAATAGAACTAGAAATAAATTCTGAAAAAGTATATTTTTACTAAGCGAATTCTTAAGATAATTTATAGTGGTAATTTGGCGCCCAACCCCTCATTTGGCACCTCAACGAGGAAATGACAGCCGTTGCCATTAAATTACTCATCTATCATCTCATCAGCAATAGTCTTCCCCATCCTATCTAGAATTCCATCATTGCTCATCCTCAATACCTAAAACGGAAATAGTCAGAAAACGTGTCCCTAACGTTTTCCTCTCAATCCCAGCAAACCAATCATATTTGGCAAGTGACCTGCTTAGGTAATGGGACTTGCTACCATTAAGCAGGTCGTGAACAAATGATTGATTTGCTAGTTGCAGGTGGCATCACTCGCCTCACAACTTGATCTTTAAAATCCAATTGGTCAGTTATGAACCCCAACCAATCCCAATTGGTACACCTGATAGTTAATCATTGATCAACTATCAGATGCCCCATTTCATTGGCAACTTTGCCTGATTAGATCTTAAGCATTTACCAGGATCAATATTCAACAGTTCTGAACCAGGCGAATTACCTAAAATCCCCCAAACATTGTTAGCCTGAAATTGGGGTCAACTGATATTCAATTCACTTCGCTATAGGGAATTATCCTCTGTGACCCCTGATAATCTAGTTGTCTGGTAATGTGGTCAAAAATATCAACATCACGTGACGATGAGTTATAACTCTCTAAACCAGCCAGCAAAGCGCTCAATCCAAAGCTCATTGACACTTGATTGCCTTTTCTCATTACAAACACAGTAGTTGCGCACCCTAATGACATCCATTGCAACAAAGAAGGGCATGCTGTTAGGTGGTTTCATAAGAAGATATCTGACGAACCTGATGTGGCTGAATCTAAACTCACTTCTATTGCTCCTCTGACTTTCATAGATAACCACACTGATGATGAATCTGAAGGGGGTTGTGAATAAGTTTATTAATATGTCCTAGGAGCTCCAGTTGAAGTGGGGATACCGGATTGGTTGAACCCTTAAGGAGTGAATAAGGCCGTGATACCTTTTGAACCTATCTTAGCCAAGTTCTGAGGTGCCCTGAGATTATTGATACTCATATGTGATGCCAATCAGTTAATTGCCTTGTTGATCCAATCTAGTCATGTTCATACTTTACAATCCATCAAAGATATTTATTCTGGGGCAGCTAAAAAACTTGCCTCCACTTTCCATCTCAAGGAGGTTTTAGCTCTCCCACCTAACTTTGGTGAAAACATAACCAAGGTGGAGGTTTTCATCAACAAGGTATCGGTTATGGCCACCCTTGTCACTGGTTCCCCAAACTAATGTGATCTCCATGAAAATTATCAATAGATTAAGTTGGCGCCTGACTTGGCATATTCTAAAAAGTATGGAACTGCGGGTAAAATCAGTACACATTATTGGGGCATACTCCTCTTTACCCCTTAAATTTGAGAATCTTATCCTGTTGGCACTGGCTGTGGCCTTGTATAACAATAATTACAATATACTTATTGGCACTCATTTTTAGCTTGAGTATGATGAAGTTACCAATATGGAACATGGTTTTCTCTTCATACTCACCTATGAGTTTCCTCTGGTTTTAACCAATACAAAACCTAACAAAAAAGATACTATTGCTCAGTTCAGTACCCTTCTTCTGAATTATCGCTGTAATATACAACGTCTTGGTGAAATGTAAAAAAGTTTCCTCATTTGATGGACGCATTAGAAGACATTCCTTTTTATGCCATAAAGGAGATATTAATTAAATTAGGTTAATAATGGGTGATTGACACCAAGATTATTTTACAAATCCCCCAGAACTGCTTTTTCCACATAACAAGCATAGATGGAGTTAAAACTCTAGAGCTACGAGTATTTCCTGAATAATAGATCCTGCCTACCAGCGACCTATTAATATTCTGCTGGTGGAATATTATTAATAAGAATTTTATCATAAAAAATAAGAAGATAAAGGTCTGCTAGTTCCCATTGCAGTTATTGAAAAAGTTCACTGCATTGGTTCTATTTAGCGATTGGCCTACCTACTGTTAAACTATTATGTGCTATTCTAAAAGTTCATATTTAAGATAAATAACCTCATATGATCTTGAAATAGTCCACTCTTTGTTAGATTCCTACAGCGATATCTTCTCTAAATCCAGTACTAATTATGGGCATGAAGGTTTGGAGCCACACAATCCTTGTTGATGATGTAAATCCTTTTCAATCTAAAATGTACCATAAATAAAGGTTGAAAAGCAAAAATTGAGGACTGAGCTCAAGCAGTTACTAGACGCTGGTACTAGTAGCTTCCCAAAGCCCTATGGGCGTCTTCTCTCTGCTTATTAAAAACGGAGGTCATCAGGTAGTTATTAACTACCAAAATTTAACAACTTTACTAAGAAAGAAAGTTATCCTAACTGCGCATTGATAATGCTCTTGCCCAACTCTCTAGCCCTAAACTCTTCTCCGCTATGGATCTGGATAGAGGATACTGGCAAATGGACCTTAACCCAAAAGACCAAGAGAAATTTGCTCTTATTTTCAGTGAATGCTTATTCCAGCCCACTTGACTATCTCAGGGGTTGTACAATGTGCCATCATCATTCCAACGAGCAATGGATCATATCTTATGAGATCTTGAGCTAAGTTATGTGTGATAGTCTATCTCAATGACATCACGGTTTTTTCTAAAGCTTTCAATGATCATCAGACTCATTTAAAGGAACTATTTCAACGCCTGCGTGCATCAAACATTAAGTTAAAACCATTAGAATGTATTCTCCAAAAGCAACTAGTTTTACTTGAACATTCTATTTCAATGAAAGGAATTCAACCTTTACAAGATAAGGTTGAAGCGATATCCAAAACACCACCACCTCAAACCCTACAAGATATCTAGATGTTTCTGGATATGATGGGGTATTACTATCAGTCATCCCAAAGTTCGAACCAGCTCAGTGAGCCTTTTGTAAAATTATTGATTAAGAAAACTCCTTTACAATGGAGTGCCAGAAAAGAAAAGCCACATTTGAGATGCTAAATCAATTGATACAAGAACTCCCTATCCTGCGCCACCCAGATTATGGTAAACCTTTTATCTTGTATACCATTGACTATATTTATGCTGTTGTAGCCATCATGTCTCAGTTGGATGATAATGGTGTGAATCATCCAGTTTCTTACTTCAGCAAGATACTCTCGAAATCTGAATGTACTTTTACAGTCACAGAAAAGAAGTGCCTTGCAGTCTTACTTGCTCTAAAACATTACCGCCCTTTTTTGTATGGAACTACCTTCACCGTGGTTACTGACCACGCCTCTAAAAAGCTACAAAATTTGAAAAATCCTACTGGACAGTTGGCTTGTTGGGCCTTAAAGTTCCAACATCATGATATGTAGATTAAACATTGAGATGGTACTCGCAATATTAATGTTAATGGTTTGACTCAGTTTCATGTCTTTTATATAGATAATAGTGAATCAAAGAGATTAAATGACCTCCTTATGACCCCTGATGCCTGGGACAATGAGAATGAACCTGTCAAGAGGTTGTTAGCATGACATTCCCACAACACCAAAATGGAGAGCGAGAAGATATATAAAGAGGTAGGGGCCAATTGTTTGCCCTATCTTCGACCTTCAGAGTGAGTACCTGTTATCTTGGAGGCCCACTCTACCTTAGACATGGCGGAGTGTGGAAAACCTATGAGTGGATTAAAGACCAGTAATATTGGGAGAGAATTATGGAATCCATTTCCAAAGTCCTGGATGCTTAGTTAACCTGCAAAAAGCAATTCAGTTTAAAGATTAAGTATCAATATCAACCTACTACCCCTCAACAACCATTCCATATGATAGTCTTAGATGTGGTAGGTTTATTACCTCAGACTACCAGTGGGAATCAATAAATACTAGTGGCAATTGATCACTTTACAATTGGATTGGAGCTGTGGCTCTTCCAGTCCAAATTTCCAAAGCTACCCCCACTTTTCCCCATCAGTATATTTTCACTCGCCTTGGCTGCCCCCAGGTTCTTTTCTGTGACAATGGAAAAATTCCTCCTCCAGAATGGTCAAGATTTTGTTAACCTTCATGGGAGCGCAACAACTCTTTTTGCCCCCTATAATCCTTCCACAAATGGTACCATAGAAAGCAAATGGAACCTTGGTATCCATATTATGCAAATTGGCCGCTTATAATCCTCTACATTGGGATCAGTTTTTGGGTAGTGCCCTTATGGCCTATTGTATCATTATCACATATTCTCAAAATTTCTCCTTTCTGCTTTTTATATGGTTGAGAACCTGGGTTACCCGCTCTACAAGCTAAAGATGTTTTCTCTGCTAGTTCTGACGATTTTGATAAAGCCATGAGGAATTTGGCTCAACACAACATCCAGCTACATTATGAAGCCATGACCAACTTATCTAAATCTGTAACTAAAGAGGGCTGAGCTCTTATTAGCTCAGACCACCTCTCCCCTCTTTCAAGAATCTAACTTGGTTTTATAATACCATAACTGCATTACGCCCAGAAGTGGGGAGCTTGGATCCATTTAGGAAGGATCTGTCATGGTCACTTAAAAGAGGGGCGAAGAATATTCCATTAAATCTCTATCCTCTGGAGTCACTATAAACATAGTGCATGGACGTTTTCTGCGCCTCTATTCTACCTCCAACTTTCTTGAAGGGGGTAATGTTAGACAATTGGATGTTTGACTAAGTGATCAGAATGATCAGTGAATAAAATTTTATTTTTACTTATGATTTCCAGTAATTTGTTTTCAATGGTTTTGATTAGATTAGAGTAATAAATACTCCTAGCCCCCAGCTATATAGCTTGGATTTAATTACTATGGATACGCCTAACCTTCAGCGGAACAGGAAAACTGACTCCAAATTCTGCCCACACCAATTATATTTAGTGCTACCGCCTAAGAAGACCCCCCACCCTTTATATACCTGAAGGGGTTCTGATGGTTTAAAGTTATTTACCCATTAATTAAAATCTAGGACTTCCAGCAATCAGCCAAGGTGAAAATTTTTACAAAATGTCTGAGTAAATGATTTATACTAAGTTATTACCACTTAGGTTCATCATCCCTGCTTTCAACACACCCTTAAAATAAAGCCTGATTAATTCAAGATTTTTGGATAGGTCAAATCATTTATCATAATTGAGCTACCCTTTGCTTGTTCCAAATTCACTTTCCCCTCTTGCTTTTAGCCTTCCTTTACCTTAAATACTAAGAATTCACAATTTAATAGGGTATCACTTTTACCTCATTTCTGATAAATAAAATTGTTAAAAACTAAAAATCTCTTTGGGTTAATTTTTCCCCTAAATTCTTTAGCAGCGGCTAAGAGTTTCAATACTCTAGTATCTTCTATATTGTTGAAATCCTGCTAAAAGCACTTCTGAGCAATAAAATACTAGTATCAACATGCTGACCCCCAAACTGAATTCACACCCACCATGAAATAAATATTATTCTGACTCACTAATATTTTCATATTTTCTTGGGTCCTATTTGGGCAAAATCAAGAGCTTATGTAAAAATTTTATGAGAAAATTAACGGATTGAAATTGAATCCCTTAAATGGGCGAAACCATTGCATTTGATCTAGAGAAAAAATCAGGAGCATTTAAACTCACTACCCTGTGTACGTTATAATTGAAAAAAATTATAAATGAGCTTTTTATCTCGAGGTTCAGCCACATTGCTTAGACCAGGACCACCATCCCTTTAGGTGCAAGAGAGGACCAAAGTCCCAGAAAACCCTTTACCAATGCTAATTGACCTGGATCATGTGGTGGATAATCTCAGGGTCAATTCCCTGGCCCCTAAGGAAACCCCTTCCCGTCCCACCCTCCCACATCTACGCTTGTGGAGATGATAGAGGGGTTCTTCAAAGAGTTGGCCAATCCTGGGGCCACTGGCGGGACCTTAGAACTCACCCCACCCCTGTCCATATTTCTAAAAATTTCCTTAAAAGGAAAACAGTTTTAAGGAATAATTAGCTGATACTGGGTTAGGGAAGCCAGTTTGGTTTACCAATTAAGAATTAGCAGATTGGCCACAATACCCTAATTCAGCCAATTGAATCATGAGATGCCATGACTGCCTTAGCCCGCCAAAATTCATTCTGGCAGAATGGGATACCAGATGGTATGACTTGAACAAACTGATGCAAGGTCAGAAACATCAACCAGAAATAGCCCCAAAACCTGGGTTGAGGCCATTTAAGTTTTTTCAAATTATTTGAATTCGTGGAAACCGCCCTGCCCATTGCTCTCCCAGCCAATTAGGCATTCCGCTGACTCCCATGGGACCAATCTTCTGAAGCCCCTCCTTTATCTCCCACTCTTCTCATAAGACAACATCACCCCTAAGGTCTTTTGTCAGTTCATTCTGCTCCTTAGTTTAAGCTTCAAAAATCCCGTTTCTTAATCCAGCTTATTGTCAACTTCATCCACCACTTTTGATCTCATAAAGATCATCCTATTAATCCAGAAAAACATGCTGCCGCTTAAGTTATTATTTTGATGATTGTTGACTGGGTTGTCCGCTTGATCAACACTGCCACCTGGTGGGTCATAACTAATCAGATCAATTAATTCACCCCAGATGGAGCATACATATCCGCTTCCCTGACTTGCAGCCGTTTGTTCAGAATCTAGTTCACTGAACTATGGCTTGTTTGGCAGAGCCCACTTTTTTGACAAAACTGTGACAGGTTGACTCCACCCATCGCTGGCAGAACCTGTGTGCCCATCCAGTCAATTCGTGAAGATCTCATTCACTTAAGGGTCTTGGAGCACTCATCTCAGGGGTATCAGCCCCAATATGTGTAGGTCTCATTCTCTCTCTGATCCTAATGGTAATCCTGCATCTGAACCAACCCTGTAAGCATTTGCAGTCTCTCTGGATTCCATCCGGTCTCTGATGTGCCATGATTTGATCCATTTCATCCATTTTATAAAAACTGACTGGCACCCTAACTATCATGTGACCCCAGTTTGGCGCTTAAGTTTTAATCTGCCTCTCAGCTAACCTGATAGCCCACCTGAAGGCCAGCAATCACAGAACCCTAAGGATTGTCATCCTCTTGCCTCCCCTTCCCCTGGGGGTTGCCCCATGAGACCCGCGTTTGCCCACATTGCAGCCATTTGGCTTGCCTTGAGGCCTTTGGTACATTACTAAACTTTCTACCACCTTCACTTTAACGCTAGATCCCCACTCTTCAAAGTCATTCTGACCTCTGCGCCATTGGCATTTTGGGTTCTTCACTATGTCTTCACGCGCCCTGACTGAAAGCCTAGTCTAATCTTTACCAGCCACGTCCTTGACTTAATGAACTGACCACATACTTATGCTCTTCGCCCTCCTATATGGCACTAGTGAATCAGTGGCCTATATTCCTACCATGAATTTACACTCGCTTTGTGACTTGGTCTTCTCCTGCTAGTCTGCCATCTCACATATGTAGCCTACAAGAAGTCCCCAGCAGAACAGATCCCAGATCACCAACCCCCAACTGTCAGAATAACTCCTTCAGTGAACATGTTAGGGATGGGGTCATCCTGTTCCCTCTGACGAAGCAGCTGATCAAATCCTGGACGCCTTGGCGGAGTTTCATGTGTGCTTCTCTGCTGATAGCTCAAAAACCCTGCTCCCTCTGACACGCAACAGAACGTAGCTCTAATTGATGCTCTGGAAGTGGATTCCCACCGCTGGGTAAGGGGGTTCTACACTCCGCAGCCAAGATAGGGATCCCTGCCTTACTTCTTGTGCTGGTCACCTCAGTGGTCCAGGCCCTGAGTTAAGACTCTCACACCACCTACTTCTATTCACCCTGGGGCAGGCAGCCGCTAACCTACTCTCCCTCATCTAAGCTTTTGCCATGCTGACTTCCTCAATACCAGTACACCTGAGACTGCTGTCTCTAGTTCTGATCCGCCCTGGATTCAATCTCTGTCTCTCAGCCATCTTAGGACCCTCTTTCAGGGTCCCTAGAGGTCACATTCTCAGTATCCCTATCTATTGGAGCTATACTCTTCAATAAGCCTTCTCCAGCTGTTGCTGCTCTCGCCACACTCAGGTTGCTCCTCCTCCATCAGCTAGTGGCTGGGGACTTGGAAAATACTTAGGTCTCATGGTTCTACACCCTCCTTAAATGGTCACTTTGTACGTCCCACCTTCAGGAAAGCAACACCTGGTCTTATCCCACATTAATGCTTCTCCGCAAGCCCTCCTCACCTGGGCTCCTGGGTCCTAAGGCTAATGTGTCCCGCACTGATGTTTCCATCCTTGAGCCCTGCTTCCCCTCCAAAGTTCAGAGTCAGGTATACTTGTGGATCACCGACTTCCCATCTGGGGGATGATGAGACAACTCTTTAGGTGAAGGAGCAGTTCATCCCCACGCCTACCAAGCGCCTACTCCACATCATGGGACATGCCACTAACAAAGCCGCTCTCTCCTTTGCCCTTCCTAATAAAGAATATCAGGCCTATTTTCTGTTTCCTGTTACTTTCTGCATAGAGTAAAGTGAGATTATTGTGCAAGCTTTCTTGATACAGGCACAGCAGGTAAATTCATTAATCTCAATGTAGCGAGATCCTCAAATCTAGTGATGAAAGCAGCTTCATCCATACTTGGCAGCTAATATGAGCCAAAGAAGTGACACCTCATTTGACGCCAACAACTTTTTGGTTCATAACTTTTGGTTTTGTGACCATTTTTTGATGTTGCAGGATCTGCTATATCTTGTAATTATGGAAGTGGGCTGGTGGTGCGAGCAGCAGATTAGGACTAACCTGAAAGCATTTCCCTTTCATTCACAAATCACAAGATTATGGGGGAGTTTCATTGTTTTAATATCTTACTATGGGTCTTTCTCTGAGTTTAATCTCTATCCCTGATCTTGTTCCAAAAGACATTCACCCCAGACTTTTCTTCCTTCCTTGCTCCATATTAGACCGTTTTTGACATGTCTCTAGCTTCAAAGCTTCCCCTTGCACTCTGATTAATCTGTCATTCCAACTGACAGTGGACCTTGTCAAGATCAAATGTCCACTCTAACAGTACACAGAGGAGGATGAAAAGGCTCTGGAATCTGGCTGGACGATATGTGAGGAAGGATAGCTCATCAAAAAATCCTCCTTTGTCTCCTCCTCATGGGTTTCTAGAAATTCATATGGATCTATGTGGATATTTATCGACTATGATCACTTGAACAGTATCACAGTTCTTGACCCATACCCCTACCTATGGGCAGTCAATTGCCTATGCCATCTCTAAGTCTCACTATTCTCTAATATGGATCTGGTCAAATCATCTAACAAGTTTAAAGTGGCAAGAGGGCAGGAGTGGCTCAGCCATGCACATCAGGTGGGGACTTTTCCAGTTTAGGGTGATGACTTTTGGGTTGAAAGATGCCCTGGACACATCCACCGCCTCATCAATCATGTGCTAGTAATCTGCGCTTATCATGCGCCGTCACATATATTGATGATATCTTAATCCATTCCCCCACCCTGTAATAACATACCAAAGGCCTGGAAGCTGTGGTGGCAGCCCTCCAAAAGGCGGACTTTTATGTGATACCCCACCAAGTGAAATTTTTCTTATGAGGAGGTGACCTTTTTAGGCAACTTAGTTTTAAATGGTGGCTATGCTGTTCCTTCCTGTAGGGTGGAAACCATCCAATCTTTTCCCACCCCAACCATCCAAAAGCAATTTTAAAGTTTCCTTAGAATCATTACCTTTTTGAAGAAGTTCTACCGGCCCTTGTTTAGCTGGCGGCACCTCTTCACCCACTTACTGGGAAGAATGTTCCTTTCAAGCGGTTTCTGAATGTCAACATGCCTTTGAGGCCATCAAAGAGGTATTCCTGAAGGCCCCTGTACTCCGCATGTAGACACCTTTAAACAATTTGTGGTAGCCTGTGATTCCTCTTTGGTGGCAGTGGGTGCAGTGCTGCTACAGGGACATGAAGGAAATAAACATGTTGTAGCTCATTTTTCCAAAAAAATTTACATCTATGGATTAGGTTAGTCCCACTTATGACAAAGGGTTGGAAGCAGTTTCCTGGTCGCTCAATCACTGGAGTTTCCTCTTGAAAGGTGCGTAGCACAAAATCATTGTTTGAACAGAACACAAGACCCTGCTATATTATTGTAAACCCCAGAAGCTGAGTCACCGCTTAACCTGCACCTATCAGGATCTCTGTCGGACATTTGCCCTCACATTTGAAAAGTAAGAATGTCCTAGGTCAAATTCAGCTGAAGAGGGGAAATGTTGGCCATTTGCAATTTTATGATGTTATTAAGAGCTCGTTTTTATAATAATAAAAAGGATGAGATCGAGGATATCAGCCAAAAGACCCTGGCCAATTACCCAATGTAACCCCATTAATTGGGATAACACCAGTTCAAAACCTGTACAGGCACTAAATGTAAAATCAACTGGTCGGATTACTCCAACCCCACAATGGACCTCAAGGATACCATCAGAAGGCACTCCATCCCACTACAACAAAGTCCTATATCGCACCTACACAGGGGCCCTCCCCCTTTATAAGCTTAGTGGGGGTCACCCCAAGGTGCAAGAAATTTCTCAGATGGGGACTGGCTCAAGTTCATAAAAATGTTACCTCATGGGTATGTTTTGGCCTATCAGAATTCATCTTCTTTCATGCCGCTGCTCTGAAGTGAGATCCTGAGTTGTGATACACTATTTCTTCATGTTTCCTAATTTGGACTAGGTTAAGCTATTCTGAAAATATCCCTGAATTCCCTTGACCCTAAAAATACCTTAAATACTAAATGCTTGGATGTTGAAGGAGTCATTTTTTTATCACGCTCCTAATAAAATTTATAAAGAAATCCAATTTTATTAGAGTTTTATATTTAACTTTAAATTTATACAAAACTTTTATGGAAATTAGCCAGCATGGAGCACCCGCGAGCAAAAATCATCTAATCTCCTACAAAATAGTGCTCACTACAGGGGATCTCTGTATAATTAGAATCATTGCTCTTGAGAAGCAACTTGCCATCGCCTTATACCGTCTTGAAGAGCTGGAGCAGCGCCCTTTAAAACTCCTTTCAAAAGACAAATACACCCCTGGCGAAGGAATCATTACTATTTTCTTGTACTTTTATGAAGCTGCCATACATGGCACAACTGATAAACAAAGAGTTTAACTTATCCTTACCTGTTTAAGCCTCCTAGTGCAAGAAAGGATAGTACCTTAGCTGTACCCTACACACACTTGGGCAGAAATGAAGGAAGCTCTTTTGGATGAATTTGGATCAAAGCAGTCTATTCAGGGAAAAACAGGCTTTTATGCGCCTTGGCATTTATGAGGATGAACCACACTTTGCCTTCGCTGAACTATTTTACCTCACTGCAAAAAGGTTAACAACTTCTAACATGTTCACCCTTGATGATGCTATCACCGCCTTGTTAACTATTTTAGCTTCTCAGCCCTCTCTGGCCCGGCATATTATCTCAGTGAAGCGCCATTTCAAAAATATCTGTTATCTAAAGGAAGCGTTAGTTGTTTTTTGCCGATTTCCATTCATGTGCAACAACCAAGGAAGCTGAGATGAACCCTCCAGCTCTCACTATTGAGGAGCTACTGCTAGTTGATCCGTTGGGAGTAAGCCCTCCTGTGCCTATTCTCCCTACAAAACCTGCTCCCTCAGTGTGACTTAAAAAAGTTATCACTCAATCTTATGAATCAAAGCCCTGTAAGGTAGTAACAACCATCCAACCGCACAAGCTCACTAAAGCTGCTGTGCCTACCCTTCCAGCTAAGCTGGTAAAAGCGTGCCCTAAGGCTATTCAATCTCCTGTGGTCATCTCTCCTACCTCCATCGCGGCCTTGCCAGTTGTTGAGAATAGCCCTGGGGACGAATCTGAGGGGGGGTTATGATGATGTTGGTTACTATATATTGATAGCCCCTCAGAGGTAGATGTGCCTGATCATTTGAATGCTGAGGAGTAGATGAGACCACCATTCCTGAGGAAACGTACCCCAGTCAAATTCTAGGATGTCCAAAAGTGATTGACACTTCCAGTGATGGTGACCAATTCTTAGCCGGCTTAATTTGACCTCTTCAGCATGTTCATACCATTAGGACCAACATGAATAAATACCCTGAGACCGATAAAAAGCTAACATCCGCCTTTTGGCTCAAGGAGGTCTTAGCTTTGTCACCTAAATTTGGAGTAACGCTCATTAAAGTTGAAGCGGTCATTCAAAAGGTTCAAATACTAGCCATCCTGGACACTGGCTCCCCAGTCAACGTGATCTCCTCTAAGCTTAATAAGAAGATAAAGCTAGCACCTGACTTGGAGTACACGCAAGAGTTTGGAACCACTGGCCTCAACAATATCAATGCTATTGGGGAATACTCTTCCCTTCCCATTCGAATTGGGATGCTTATCCTATCAGCCCCTGCTGTGGCTTTAGATAACAACATGTATGATATGCTCATAGGCACTCAGTTTATGATTGAGTATGAGGTAATAATCAACCTGAAGTAAGGTTAAATCTCATTACTCAACTATTAAGTCCCATTAGTCTTATCCAATAAAGAGTCCGGTAAGCATGAATACCCTTACCTGGTCATTTACCCTTTTTCAGCTATACCTTTTTCTTATAACGCTACTGGGCGCAACACATAGAAGCTTCCTGATTCAGTGGATGCTAGGTAAGGTATACCTTTTTATGATGCTGATGAGGTCTTGATTGAGCCTATTGACAACGAGTGGTTGACACAAAAGTCACGCTCCAAATCCCACACCACTGTTTGTTGCACCTCGTTAGTATTGAGGGGCATCAGTCCCTTGGAGCCTTGGTATTGCCTGGCATCCTTGATCCATCTTACCAAAGTCCCATTACTTTTTTTTTTTTTTTTTTTGCTCCCAACCAAGTCCCATTACTTTGCTGTTGGGGAACCTCACCTCAAAGAACATGATTGTAAAGAAACACCAGGAGATTGGCAGAGGCTTTTTAGTCCCTGTGGAGAACATTGAAAAAATTTAATTCATTGTTTCCATGATGGATATGGGCCTGCCAACGAATAACCTGGTGTGTACCTTATCCAACGTCCATATCTCGGACAAGCTGACCCCAGAAAAGCTGGAAAAAGTTCACACTCTCCTCAACGACTATAGTGACATATTCTCCAAATCAGATAACGACTATGGTCACATGAAGGGCTGGTGCCACTCCATTGATGTGGGTGATGCTCACCTCATTCAGTCAAGGCCTTACCATAAATCAAAAGTGGAAGAGAAGCAAATGAGGACAGAGCTTCAGCAGTTACTTGACGTGGGGTTTTTAGTTCCTTCACAAAGCCCTGGTCTTCCCCACTCCTGCCAATAAAAAAGAAAAACGGAGGTATTGGATAGTCATGGATTACCACAAGTAAATACCCTCACAAAAAAGTATAGCTAACCTCTCCCTCATATTGACGACGCCTTGTCCCAACTCTCTGGTTCTAATTTCTTTTCTGTCATGGACTTATCTAGCGGTTATTGTCAATTGGATCTCTCCCCTGAAGACCAGGAGAAATGCGCTCTCATTTGTAGTGAGGGTCTTTCCAATCAACCCGATTACCTCAAGGGTTGTGCAACGCACCTGCAACTTTCCAGCGTGTGAGGGACCATATCATGCAGTACTTGAAGTTAAGCTGCATCATTTTTACCTCGATGACAGCACAGTATTTTTAAAAACTTTCAATGATCATCTTGATCATCTGAAGGAGGTGTTTCAACGACTATGTAAGGCTAATATCAAGATAAAGCCCTCCAAATGTACTTTCTTTCAAAAAAAAACTGGATTTCCTCAGCCATTATATTTCTCCAAAAGTGATTCAACCAATTTAAGATAAAGTTGAAGCCATTTCAAAAATGACGCCCCCTAAAAATCTACATGACATTTAGGTATTCCTGGGGATAATGGGATATTACCATCAATTCATCCCTAAGTTTACCCAACTCAGTGAGCCTCTTGTCCGCCTATTGACCAAGAACACCCCTTTCCATTGGTGTGCAAAAAGAAGGCCGCTTTTGAGATGTTGAAACAATTGCTACAACAACGCCCTATCCTATGGCACCCATATTATAATAAACCTTTCATATTATTCACTGACGCTTCAGACTATGCCGTTAGGGCCATCTTAGCCCAACTGGATGAAAACGGTGTAGATTATCCTGTATCTTATTTTAGTAAGATGCTGTTAAAGGCTGTATGTAACTACAGTGTAACGGAAAAGGAGTGCCTTGATGTTCTATTGGCTGTGAAGCACTACCGCCCCTTCCTATATGGAACTACCTTCACTGTGGTTACTGACCACGAATCTCTAAAATGGTTAAAGATCATAAAAGATCCTACTGGACGGCTATTTCGCTGGGCTCTAAAGCTTTAGCCTTATGACATGAAGATTGAACATCGTGCTGGAACCTGTCACATGAGTGTTGATGGGTTGACTCGGCTACCAGTCCTTCACTTTGATAATAGTGAGGCGGAGAGGCTACATGACCTCTTAATGACTCCTAATGGCTGAGAAGATGAGGATGAGCCTGTACAGAAAATGTTAGCCCAACACTCCTATAACACTAAAGTGGAGAACGGGAAGTTGTATAAGCAGGTGGGGAAAAAATTGCTGCCTTACCTTTGGCCCTCAGAACGTGTACCTGCTATCCTAGAAGCACACCCCACTTTAGGTAATTAAGGGGCCAAGAAATCTTATGAGTGGATTAAAGATCGGTTTTATTGGGATGGAATAATGGAATCTATCGTTGATGTCTTGGAGGCCTACCTTACTTGCAAAAAGCAGTCCGGATTCAAGACTAGATATCAGTATCAACCAACCACCCCTCAACAACCTTTTCACACCATTAGTTTAGATGAATTAGGTCCTCTCCTCAGACTACTAGTGGCAACTGATTTATCCTGGTAGCCATTGACCATTTCACTAAGTGGGTGGAAGCTGTAGCTCTTCCTGATCAAATGGCCAAGGCCACAGCCACCTTTTTACTTAAGAATATTTTCTCTCGACATGGCTGTCCTCAAGTATTACTCTGCAATAATGGGAAAAACTTCACCTCCATAGTAGTAAAAATCCTGGTCACCTCAATGGGGGCTCAACAACTTTTCTCAGCCCCATACAATCCATCTACCAATGGGACTGGGGAGAGCCAAAGGAACCTTGGTATCTATCCTACATAAAATGGCCTCTTCTGATCCACTTCACTGGGATCAATTCTTACCCAGTGCCCTTATGGCTTACCAGATCAGTTATTATTGGATCTTGAAATTTTCCCATTCCGAGTCTTATATGGGCAGGAACCATGAATACCTGCTTTTCTGGTTAAAGATTTATTTTCCTCTAGAGTTGAGCAACCTAAGAAAGTTATACGCAGATTAGCTCAGCGCATTATACAACTCCAATATGAGGCTATGACTAATTTAGCCAAAACAGTGACTAAAGAAGGGCGGGCTGCAAATGAGCTTCAAACTCCTCTGCCTATATTCTGAGTGTCTGATATGGCACTATACTACCATAACTGCATCACTCCTAGAAGAGGTAAGCTTGGATCAATATGGGAGGGTCCCTTCACCATCACTTATAAAAGAGGAAATGAATACTCTATCAAATCTGTAGCTACAGGTTACCATCAATCATGTATATGGCCGTTTCCTTCGACCTTAAACTCCCCCTGACATTCTTGAGGGGGGTGATGTCATACATTTGCCCTCACAGCTGAAAAGTAAGAATGACTTAGGCCAAATTCATCCAAAGAGGGGAAATGTCAGCCATTTGTAATTTTCCAATGTTATAAGAGCTCATTTAATAATATTAAAAAGGATGGAATTGAGGATATCGGCCAAAAGACCCTGGCCAATTCTCAGTGGAACTCCATTAATCGGGGTAACACCAGTTCAAAACCTGTACAGGCACTAAATGTAAAATCAACTGGTCGGATTACTCCAACCCCACAATGGACCTCAAGGATACCATCAGAAGGCACTCCATCCCACTACAACAAAGTCCTATATCACACCTACATAGGGACCCCCCTTTTATAGGCTTGGTGGGGGTCACCCCAAGGTGCAAGAAATTTCTCAGATGGGGACTGGCTCAAGTTCATAAAAATGTTACCTCATGGGTATGTTTTGGCCAACCAGAATCCCTCTTCTTTCATGCCGCTGCTCTGAAGCGAGATCCCAAGTTGTGATATGCTATTCCTTCATATTTCCTAATTTGGATTAGGTTAAGCTATTCTAAACATATCCCTGAAATCCTTAACCCTTGAAATACCTTAAATACTAAATGATTGGATGTTGATGGGGGTCATTTTTTCCTTTTATTGCGCTCCTAATAAAATTCACTGAAAATCAATTTTATTAGAGTTTTATATTTAAATTTAAATTTATTTAAAACTATTGTAGAAACCAGCTGGCGTGAAGCACCAGCGAGCAAAAATTAGCTAATTTCCTACAACCTCTACAGGTTCCACTTCAAGCATAAATATTTTAAGGGTCTCTTTTTTGCTAGATGTGCTAAGATAAAGTTCCTTCCTGTCACCTGATGATGGATAGGACCCCCTAAAGTTTACCACAGTGGTGTCCCCTCCTAGATCATCTCCTTGTCCCCTACCCTTTGTACCCTTCACCAGACTGGCCCCAGATCTCTCATTTCTTTCCTGTGTCCTTATGGCCCAAACTTTCTGTCTGGAAGGAGTTGAGCTGCATGAGGTTCTGGAGTGAAAGCGCCATAAAAGGTCTCTATATGCCTTGAGGGATGTGACAATATGGTTCCACGAATGGGTTTGGGTTCCCCCCTCTCTGTGCATTTGCATCATCAAAGGAAATCATGTTCCCCAAGTGGTAGGCCACCACGGCACCAAGAAGTGCGTGGATTTCATTAAGAGAAGCTATAACTGGCCAGAATCCTTCAAGGATACCATCTTAGGTTTCCACTTAAGTTATCTGTGCACATGTAAAGTCAGACCACTCAGGTAAAAAGGGTTTATACATTTTCTGCAGCAGGCTGAGGGACCATGGACAGCAGTCACAGTTGACTTCATTGTGGTTCTCCCCCATCTAAAGCTCAGATACCATCATGGTAGTCGTTGACCAATTTACCAAATTTTTCCTCTTCATCCTCTGCCTAACGTCCATAATTATAGTGAAGACTGCGGCCCTTTTTATCAACCACATGTTTACCATGTTTGGTCTTCCCAAAAGGATTGTGAGAATAAGGGGGCCACAGTTTAGTGCGTGTTTCTGGCATAATAGTTGGCCCTCCTCAGCATCAAGTCCTGCAAGTCCAACGCCTATTACTCCCAGTCCAATAGGCAGTCTGAGAGGGTGAACCAGGTACAGATGCAGTACTTTCATTGCTATGTGTCTGCCTCCTAAGACTCCTGGGCAAGGACTTGCCTCTGGCGCAACTTGCATATAATAATGCCACGCACTCCTTAACCATATTCTTCGCGTTTGAGGCCATCCTGAGGTAAACCCCTTCTTTCCAAATTGGCCCCTGGATCTCCTTAACAGTCACAGCATCAGAGGACCGCATAACACCATCCGCAAGTCACAGAGCCTTGTCTGTGAACGCTTGGTGAAAGCCATAGATGACTACAAGAAGTTTTCTGACTGGTAGCGCCTCCCCTGGACATGAGTTTAAGATCAGCTTGCTCATCATGTTGGACATGCGGAACCCCCGCCTGAAAGCCCACACCTGGAAGTTGGCAGAAAAATGCTAAGTTTCTTTAAGGTTGAGAAAGAATTAGGCAATAGTGCCTACCATATAAAGCTTCCTGAACACTGGATGTGACACAACGATTTTCAAACCTTTCTCCTGTCCCCCTTCAAGGGGAAGGCCAACATCACCTGAGCCCATTCTTGTTGGGGACTCCCAAGAAGTGAAGATTGAGGCCATTCTTGCCTCCAAGAAGTCTCGCCAGTACATCCAGTACCTCGTCACCTGGAAGGGTTACCCATCATATAAGAAGAGCTAGGTTATTATGTGCGACTGCGCAAATTTCAAGGAGCTGGTAGGCATTCCATTCATCCCACCCTGCAGTCCCCGTCCCCCAGAAGATTGCTGCTATCTTTTCCATCAAGCTCCCAGAGAAGCTAAGAACTATGCCCTGGTCCACGCTCCTAGTGTGGAACCCTCTCAGTTCAAAAAGGAAAAGGTAGTGTAAGTCCTGAGGCACAATAACTTTGCCTAAACCATAACCACCATCCATTCAGGATCAAGAGGGTTCAAGGGCCCAAGTGAACCCCTTGTCACAGCTAAGTGACCTGGCTCATGTGGTGGATGAGCGCTGGGTCACTGAGCTAGTTTTTAGGGATCTCCCGCCCTGTCTCTCCCTCCCTCCTCTACCCTGGTGAAGATGATAGAGGTATCTTCAGCGAGGTTGGCCAATTTAAGGGCCACTGGCTGGTCCTTAGGACTCACCTCGCCCCTGGCTATATATCTAAAAAATTCCTTCAAAGAGGCAAACAGTTCCAAGGCCCAAATAACTGATACTGGGTCATGGAAGCCAGGTTGGGTTACCTATTAATAATTAACAGATTAGTTACATTACCCTCAGCCAGCCAATTGGTTCATGAGCTGGCGCAACTGCCTTAACTTTCCAGAATCCACACTGGCAGAATGGGATGCACAAATAGCCTGACTCGAACAAACAGATGCCAGGTCAGAAGCATCAACCAGATTTAGCCCCAAAACCTGGGATGAGGCCATCAAAGGTCTAAATTCATCTGAAGTCTTGGAAACCACCCTGCCCACCGCTCCATCAGCTAATTAGGCATGCTACTGGCTCCCATGAGACCAATCCTTTTAAGAACCTCCTTTATATTCCCCTCTCCTCATAAGACAACATCACCTTAGGTTCTTTTGTCAGTTCATTCTTCTCCTTAGTTCAAGTTTCAAATATAAGCTATTTACTGTATTCAGCTTATCATCAGCTTTACCCAACACATTTGATCTCATAAAATTCCTCCTATAAATAAAGCAAAAACTACCACTACTTGATAATTAATCCAACGATAATTACTGGTTTGTCTTCTCATTTGACCTTGACACCTAATATATCATCACCAATTTAATCAAAAATTTGCCCAATTTGTGTGTACTTATCTGCTCCACCCAACTTGCATCTTTTCATTTAAATCAGGCTAGTTAAAACACCACAGGTTTATCATAAACTACATATTTGACACAACAGCGACATATTGACTTTTCCCCATTTCCAGAAGAACCCATGTCTCTGCTTAGTTAATCAGCCAAATATCTCAATTTTCTGAGAGATCTGGAGCTCCCCACTCAGGGTGATCTCAGCCCTGGCACTCTGCACAGGCTCGTTCTCGCTCTGCTCCCACTGCTGATCCAACATGGGAACTGAACCCCATCAGCCTTTCAGCCCCTGTTTAGATTCCCGCTTGAATTAATAGCCCTGTTTAATTCTTTTCATCCATTCTGTAAGATCAACTGGCATCCCACCTTTTGCAAGACCCTAGTAGGCCGCTGAGTCATTGATCTTCCTCCCATAATCCTGCTAGACCACCTGAAGGCCAGAAACCATGGAACCACAAGAATTTGTTATCCTCCCTGATTCCCCTGCCCTGAGGGTTTCCCAAGTGAAACCTGCAGTTGCCCCCATTGCAGCCATTTGGCTTTTTAGGGCCTTTGTATATTACTAAACTTCTGCTACCCTCACTTAAATGCTAGTACCTTACTTTTAGAGTCATTCATACTCCTTTGCTACTAGCATTTTTTGGTTTTTCACAGAGTCTTCACACCCAAACTTGGATCCCAGTATAATCTTTATCAGCCACGTCCTTAACAGAAGCATTTTAAAGTTCAGAGTAAAAATGTCAGTGCTCACAAAAATTGGCATAGATTGCTAGTTCAAACTGCTGAAAAGGCTATCTACCAATTCAAAGGATGCAATAGAACAAAAGACTTTTCAATGAACTTGCGCAATGTTTTCAGTATTCAAAGGAACAATTGTTCATCCGTTTTTCATCAAAGTTCTTAAGCCACCCCTCATACTTCCCTTACAACCATAAAATCCAGCACTCTGCCTATGGAGTGTGCTGGGCTATTTTTGTAATATCCTTCAATAAAGAAATTTTTAACTCCATAAAATCACTTTGTAATTTTCCTAAATTTATAATATTGGTACTCTCTTCAAAGAACCTGCTGCACCCTATGTAGGGCCCTTGCTCATCTATCTCTTTAATGACAGTAGCCATTTTCTTTATGTTCTCAAAGTTAGCGTCCCCATCAGGGAGAATTGAGGAAACCACCTTAGAGATTGTCACAAAAACCTTTTTCCCAAGAGTAACTGCACACTGATTTTCACCCTAAATTGAACATTTAAACGTCTAATTTGATCTGTTGTAACCAAGATAAACCCAAAGAAAGTACAGCTGCATATTACAATGTGAAGATTTGGGCAGAATTATAATCAAGAGTATGGCAGATGTTCCCATTAAAGGTGTGAGTCCAGGAATCCCTAATTTTGTTTTAAACCCCACAACAGATGTTAGAAACAGATTCTCTCAACCAACCCAACCAGCCTCCCCTCATTGCAAGAGGTGTGGTCAAGATTGCTACCCAATGTCAGTTTATTGGTTGTAACAGGGCCGGTGTTCATAGATAAGTATTCCCTCACCTGTCCTCAAGTGGATCTTATTTAAAATTCTTTAGAATGGTAATGCCATGCAGACTATGAATGCTATTGTGGGATTTAAAGTACCCTCGTTGAAAGTCAAGTTTTTCTAAGTCAGATGTCTGACATGTTTTACATCTAAAATGCTAAAGATATCTATCTGGAATAGGTTTTTATACCGCCTAGAGTAGTCAAACTATCATTTATATGGTCCAAATTCTCAGTACTATATTTTTTCTAATTAAATATATACAACCATATAATATAATTATGTTGAGTTTCCAAAAACAGAGGCTTTATAAAATTACCTTTCAAGTAAACCTTGAAATTACTTTCTTATATGGAGGTGCAATTAACAAGATAAAATCATTGTCAAAAGATCAAATGTAATAAAATGGGCTCACCTCAAAAGGGGTTACTTCTAAGAGTATCCATTTTAGAAAAGCCATGATCCAAAATACAAAATTATTAAATTTAAATTTATTTGAGGCACGCTGACCAGGGGACAGACATTGCCAATACAATGCAATAAACCCACACCACTGGGTGACAAAAAAAGAGACAAAAAACCTCTTACCAGGAAGGTAGTGGAGACCGCTAGCCCACCATGGCAGAGGGGGAGGGAGGGTCAGACGGTTCTTCTACAGGCTCAGCAAATTGAGAATAATCACAGTTGTTGTAGAAGAGGGTAGCGCAGAGAGCCATGGCGTTGGGGCATCAGCATGGTGGGGATGAAGGTAAGTAAAATATCGGTTACTTATTTTAAGATCAGCTTGGAAGACAGCCTCCATTAACTCCGCCACTTGATGCTCCGCTTGGATGTGGGCATCTGGGAGTTGGGCCAAGCTGGCGAGTGTTTGGCAGGTAGTTTTAGAGGCTGGGTCAAATGCAGCTAATTTCGCCATATGCACAATGGCAGTTTGGCATCATCAAGCAATTTGGAGACTTCCTCCCTTGCCACTTTGGGGAAATCAGGGGGAAGTCGATTGTGCTCAGCCCTTTATCAAACTGATCTATTGATTGGGCCACTGCTTTGCAGAGCTGGCTGCAAAGGGGTGAGGCCACCGCTGCAATGGCAAGCTGGTGGTCACTTTGGTAGGGGGCAGCATTGGGTTTAGGAGCATATTGTTTGGGAGAGAAATTTGTCAAAATCTGAATTGTAAAATTCAGTCCAATCATAATTTATTTGGCTTTCTTCACCAGTTTCAGCATCCTTATTCATTGAGAATTCCACCTGTTTCATCAACCTCATCCAATAGATCCCAAGGATTCTGGTTTACGCGAATAGTGGATGGAGAATTTGGGAGGGTAGGATTTGATTGGGGTGCTTGGGTGCAATTGGTGATTCAGGACTGACTCTGATTGGGCAGTTGGTGCCCAGGGTGGGGAGTGTGGCTGGAGGATTTGGTGGGGGCTGACTTCCCACATTGGGTCAATGTGCGAGAATGTTGGGCGGGAGGGGGCAACAAAACGCCCCATTCAGATGATGCCAAAACAGGTTCAGAAATTGAACCGAGGGAATTGGCATGGGGGCAGGACCATTTAGTGTGGTCAAGAGCAAAACAAATGGGACAAATCAGTCAACTGCAATTGACACAAGCCCAAAAGAAATGCTCAGGTGCTGCAGTAATGTGAGCATGTGGGGTGATTTGTTGGGTGATGGTAGGGAGGTGGGGATTAATAGTGGCAGTGGCGCGAGGGCCTGCAAGGTGCTCCGCGCCAGAAGGAATGGCAAAGACCAAGTTGGGCTGAGTTCCATAAGACAAAAGCCTAGTCATCAACTCGTTGTAAAGAACTTGGGGTGGGAGATGTGAAGGGAGGTTGGCAAATGACACCACTAGAGTGGTATCATCAGGGAGATGAGTTCAGGTGGTGGGGATGGGGGTATCTCTATAAATTAGTGGAGTCAACGCCGCCGATTCAGCATCCACTTCCATTGGGAAGCCTATGTTGAAATAGCCCTTATAAGGGCAGAAATCAATAAAGCCAGCTAGTGCAAAGGCAGCAGTAAGGAGTTTGATAATTGCTTTGTTGGCATACGGGAATAAACGCCCATAGTCTACATAGAGGCAATATCAGATGGTGGATTTGGGTAGGGAGAGAGAATGGGGGTGAGTTGGGTAGATGCGCGCAAGGGGAAGCGTTAAGTCCTGTGAGGGACAAATTGGCCAGTAGAGTTTTGCAGACTATTTGGGTCCATCTGAATTCGTTTATCTGCTGGGCGGAAAACGCTGGGAGGTGAATCACACTGCCCCACACTGGAGCAGCAGGCGGCGGATCCAAGGACATCAAATGGGAAAAGGTCGTGGCCAGGTGGCGGTGGTTTAAATAAACTTTTTTATTATAAATTTGCTCAAAAGTGAGTTCGAGTGGTACAAATTCATTAAATTTTAACTTTTTAATTTTTATCTGGGAATATGCGACTAGAGATGACGCACTCAAGGGATAAGATGGGTGAGTGATTTAAAATCCTTAAGGCAGGTTGCAAATAGAGTGGCTTGGTGCTAGTCGCACGACCTTGTCATTGCACCTTGCTGTGAGTTGCTGTTGAGGGAGACCTCAGTTACCTCAGGTAAATGGGCTTTCCATAAACATGTTTGTTGCCCGTGAAAATTCTGAACATGTGTGAAATGGCCCATGACGCTACTTGTGCACGCTGTTTCAGTGGAATGGCATCCCCAAACGGCCAGTAGTCAAAGTTTTTGTTTAGACTAAAGCAAAAGTTATTGATGGCCCTAGCTGGATCAGACTCTTAGGGGCTTTCAGTGGTGGCAACCCAGTTAAATTAGATCGCTCATAACGCTAGAACTAAGATTATCTTGTTGCAATTAAGGCCACAATGCCTTTACCCAGACTGGAAGAGCCAGTCTTCAGTTATATGGTTGGAATTTTTGGCGTCATAGCTGTGATAAGCGCACCGCTTCTTCCCAGACCCTTAATGCTGTTTTACATGAAATGTACTTTTGGTGCAGCGAATCTTCTTTGTTTCACACTGTGCACTTCCTGTTCATGGAGTTTGAGCGCTCTCCTGTGCAAAAAAGGAGTTTAGTGACTCTCCAATTCAGGGTTGTAATTTTGGGGTGGAGTAGAGGCTCGCTTGATATTCTCCAAGTGGTATTATGGAGCTTTGGAGTGTAAATTTCCCCAGAAATCAAGCGCAAGGAATTGACTGGATGCTTGGGCCCTTAGAATTTGCATTGGCTGATGGCGCTGGGTGCCAATCAAGATTTAGAGTTTTCTGTTTTACCCATAGCGCATTTTTTGGGTTTTGAGTTCAATTATAGGTGCAATTTCTAATATTATGAAATAAAAGAGCATCGCCTTAACCTCTGGCGTCACATCCCATGGACCTACTAACCTGGGCGTGAACCTAAGTAATTGAATAGGGTGAGGGGATCCTGAGTTCCTGAGGGCTAGGTTTCTGGCTAATTGGGTCCTTGCTTCAGATGCCAATGGAGGCGGACTCCCTTCTTGTGAGGTCGCAGCACTGATCCATTTCATAAATATGTTCTTGGTGATGCATTCAGGGTCTATTAACCCCATCCTGCCTTCAGAAGTTGGCCACCTTAGTGTAGTGATTCTGGATGGGGGAGCATGAGCTCCAGAACCAGTGCTGTAGAATTGACGTGAGTTTTTTAAAAAAAATGCTGAAGTCAATAGCATGTGCAGGGTACCAATTTTGAGATGAGCATAGTATAGGTAAGGCGACATCTTCTAGACAGAGATGTCTTCCTGAAATTCCACCTTGCCAATGTACTTTGGATATCCTAAAGTATCTTCTCTTCTACCTTTTGAATTGATATACCCGCACTTGTGATGGGGATCCCTAGGTGTTTTATGGTTTCCTTTAAGCAAGGCATCTGAAAGGGTGGTGGGATAAAGCTGTATTTTTTTACTTCATCACTTTGCTTGTGTTTGTGACTTTTCTTTTTGCCCTCTTGTTTTTAGGGCCTAGGCGCTTAGCATTTGATAGCACCAAGTCTTATTATTTGGTTTTAGTTTTTTTTAGCTTATGAGGCTTTTTTATATAGGCTGATTATCTCCTCTACCTTTTTGGAATCCGCTTTGGAGGATACCCCTACCACAAAGTCATTTGCGAAGGCCAAAACCTTATATGGTTTTTGCCTCTTGCACTCTATACCAGCTGACTGTTTCTCCATCACCCATAGTAGGGGGTCAATTGTGAGGTTGTATAGGATAAGGCTAAGTGGGTCCCCTTGACGGAGCCTTTTTCTATTGTGACAGGAGGTGAATTCACTGCAGACCCTAGAACTGAGTAGGTACACAACAGCTGATGGTTCACTATCCATGAGATATCATGTTTGAGGATGCCCTGTTTGTGAATATTGCCACTAAGTATTCTCAGTCTACTTTGTCGTATGCTTTGGCTTTGTCTAGAAAGCAGAGCGTTTTCTTGGTTGCTCCTCCCAATGTGTTTGTTAGTTGGTGGATGTTGTCCCATATGCTCTTACTTGGGGTGAAACAATGCTGTTGTGGGGCAATGAACTCGTTAGCTTTTTCTAAGAGATGCTTAGCCATTATCTTTCCCATTAACTTCATATCTGCGTTGATTAGAGATATTGAGCGCCAGTTATTCAGGTCAGTACGCTCCCCTTTTTTGTGGAGCACTATGGTATAGACTTCCGCACATCCTGGGATCACCCTCTCCTCTTGCAGACTTGAGTTAAAGAGAGATAGTATGGTCTTCTTTATCGCTTCATAGTGTGCTTTATAGTACTCATAGTGGATGCCATCTGGTCCTGGTGACTTGTTGGTAGAGAGTCTCCGTAGAACCTATGCTAGCTCGTCCTCCCTTATGGGGTTAACAAGGTTAGCTAAGTGCTCAGCGTGGTTGGGGACAGTATTGGTGAAGTAGTTCTTAGCAGCTTCCTCTGTTGGGGCCGCCTTATATAGTTCTGAGTAGTAGGAGTGGGTGATGGATGCAACCGCTTCTGGGTTGCTAGTGGTTTAGCCTTCACATGTTTGGAGTTCAGTAATACTGGAGTTTTTGGACCTCATTTTGTAAATCTGATAGAAAAACTTGGACGGTTGATTTCTTGAATGACCCATCTGGCACCTTCTCAAAGGCCTCCATGTGCGTTTAAATTTTGTTTATGTTTCTTGAAAATTAGTGTCCGTTTCACCCAATGTCTTGCCCACTGTGGTGAGTAGCCACTATGGGGTGGGTATCTTTCCAGATAGTTTAATATTCTCTGAGCTTTGGAAAGTTCTGCTATTTCCTTCCTTATGCAATTTGAGGTTGTGTGTGTTGGGGCGGATAATATTTCTTTTTTAACATTTGCCACTGCTTCCATAAGGTTTTAGAGTCAGTGCATTTGGCTAGTTCTTCTACATATCACTTTGTCTGATCTTCTACTTGGACCGATTCACGTTCTTTGGCAGCATTTTTTCCAATGGTAGTTCTTGGGCAGTTCTTCCTTTAATTTTATAATAATTTTCACCAATCTGTGGTTTGATAGGTGTAGGTCAGTTGTTGCAAAATCTTCAGCTTATGATTCCAATGACTTAGGTATGAGTATCCAGTCCAGTCTAGTGGCACTGAATAGTTGATTACTATAATATTTGGCCGCGTCAGATTTGTAAGATAAGATTCTGAGAATGGTTTGGCATTTAGAAGACCTTTTGTTGTTATTAATTGCTGTAATTAGTTCAATCCTACTGGCAGGTTCATGAATTTGCACATCTATCCTGAGTTCCGTCCAGTTAGCAATTGAGGTCCCCTAGGAAAATTGTTTCTTCTAGAATGTTCAAGTCAATTAGGCTGCTCATAAACTCTTCCCTTTTGTCTGCTTCAACTGGGTCATATACTGAAGAGTCCTGATTTGATTTGGTTCCCTCATTTAAAGGCCAGAACTAGAACCCTTCCTTCCAAATGAAAGTGATAGTTGGTGATTATGATGGCAGTTGATGCTTTGACTATAAATCCACAAAAGCTGACCCAGAATGTTCGCAAAGGGAAAAATCCTGGACCACTCTTCCTCCTTTCCTGTGGTGCACTTTCACTCCTGCAAGGCAAGCACGTCCACCGGTGATTTTAGCAGGAGCCCTCGTTTCTTATTCAGGGACCTATTGGATGAGAGTACTGCTATGTTGAGCGTCCCAATTGTTAGTGAGCCCAGAACGCCTGCTATGACTGCATAGGGCCTGATTGACCCTGAGCATCTGAGGTGGCTTTCTTGTATTTAAACCTAGACATAGGACCCTCATAAATAGTTTGGGCTGATGTTATACTTGATTGCCATTCTGTTAGCCCAGAGTTCCGATTTGGGTTCTCCATACAGTGAGCATTATTGTCCTCCATCCCGTTGAGGGTTAAGAAACTGTTAGCTTGTGCAATAGGTTTGTTAACTGGTACTTTAATGAGTTGGGCTCCATTGTGTACAGGTAGGAAGTGTACATTGTCCATTTTTGATTGAAATGCCCATTGCTCATTATAGTGCGGCTTCTGGGCTGTCTTGGAGGTGGTCATATTAGAGAGGTTCCATGGTGTTTATCAATGTTGCACTTGGCTTCTTCCTCTTGAGCTGCTGCTTCCTTATCCTCGTTCTGATTCTTCTGCTTGGCCTTCTCCGCCGCCTTTATGGCCATCTTCTCTTATTTACATTGCTTTGGGGAGACCAGTCAGACTACCTCATAGTTAACCTGTAATCCTCAGAGGCGGTCTGTTAATGCATCCCCCTGATCTATATCCTTTGGACTTTCTTCACACTCAATAAACTTTCTTCCCTCCTATGTAGCCGACCAGAAATTGTTTTTATGCCATAATTTGTTGCATCTCATACATCTGGGTGGACTCTTTTCTGAGCGGACTATTAAAGGGCGATACTGATTCCCCTTTTGGTCTAAGATGTACGCTTTGTGTGGGATTGTGTTAATTTCACCCTCGGCATCCATGCCCAGGCGTATCATTGCTACAGCCTTGTCTATAGCTAAGTGTGGCAAAAGGCGATTTTTCTCCATTTCAAAATTAACTAGTTCTCCATATGTGCTCAGGCCGCTTGTTAGTGGTGACTCCAGGTATTCTCGCTTTTCAGTGGTTGGGAGTCCTTCTAGTACCACAAACAAGTTTTCATCATCCCAAAAACGGGTGCATGAGATGGGATATTGGATGCAATTTGTTCAGGCTCATTTCCTACTCTCAGCTTAGTGAAGGTGACTACAAATGGGGCAGCTATGGCTGCATCCGCGGCCTCAGCAGTAGCAAAATCCAAGGTTTAAGATTCCCTTCATGAGTTTTTTGTCAAGCCTATAGCTTCTGGGAAGCGTTCTGGGATAGCCTGACAAACTGCTTCATCATAGAGGTTCCTCAAGGCCAAAGTTAATGTGCACACCAAATTCACGTGTGGACTTGGGAAATGCATGGCTGATGTTGCCAGTTTGGTGAACATCTTGGACCATCTTGAGATAGTCACTGTTTGGGTACATATGGTCTCTTTTTTGCATTACGCTAAAGTTGAACAGCTAGGCCTTCTGTCCCATGCTGTTCCTCTTCATTGCTGCTACATAGGTGTGTGATTTCAGTGGATTCAGTCGATTTGTCATCCCCCTGATTGGACGGCACAATAAGGACAAGTTATAATTAGTTGAATTAACTTATCCACCTGTAAACAAAAGTGATGCTTATGGGAAAAAAGCTATAAATTAATTCAATGTCAAGGTTATTTCACTCAAATCTGATACAATAATCTGGAGGAGAAATGAATTTAATGATGAACCTTTTACTGAGAATGGAAACCTGGACAAGGTGCTATGGAAACGTTTTTAATTTATTCATAAAGAATATAGTTTTATTTTTAAATTGACAACTAATTTTGGGCAAAATTTAGCAAAAGGTCAATATGTCCCTTAAGCAAATTAAATCTATGCCATTACCCTCTCATTTCCTATTTATTGGTGTAAAGGATGAATAGTCCAGGGTGAGGATCTATCCCTCAGCATACAGCCCCACATGAAGAAATCATTAAGGTCTTTTTACATCGAAATTACAAAAAGGGAAGAGAGGAAGCGTCCAGGGAAAACCCCTGCCTCCTGTGAACAGTACGTTGCTTCCAGAAAGGTTGTCAAAGGTAAGAAGAGAATGAGGGAGGCAGAAGCGGAGCTTTATCCATATAGCCAGAGTTCCATTGATGAAAATTTTTTAGATTTCCAAAAGCCTTTCATTAGGCTATTGGTGACTGAGTAGGCATCTCAGCATGCCCTGCCTTCCCTAACCATGTAGTTAGGCCTTTGCAATTTAGAATCTTGTTCAGATGATGTAAGGAATCGGATTTACTATAGGTGGCTACCCTCAAGATCTTTGATAAATATTAAAATGATCTATGGCAGATAAAGCACGCAATGTCAAGGCTGATTTATTTCATATGATATTAACAAGCAGGGTACAATGGAAGTGGATGCTTTGTTTTTATATCTATGAGGGACCCATACATGCGTAATGAAATTACTTTTAAATTATCCAGAAGTTGATGGATTGTCAAAAATTTGGAATCTTATCTAATAGCAATATTTGGCACAATGTCAACATGTCCCTCTCAGAAAAGAAAACAACAATGGTAGCCTAGGTCCATTCAATCCTGGATATTATTGTGTCATCTAGCGTGATCTCTTCCAAGATGATTATGAAGATCAAGATGTCTACAGACCTCAACTATCACAAAGACTATGGAACTGCTGGACTACAAAATACAAATGTTATTTGAGATTATTCTTCCTTAGTAACATTGATTAGAAAGAATGTCCTAATTGCTCCCGTGATAGCCTCATAAAACAATAGTTATGATATAATAAGAGCACAGATCATACTTGATTGTAATAGAACTATCAACACAAAGAATAAGTACTTCTTAGATATGAAGTTCCCATTCTTCTTGACAGTAATGAACAATTTTATAAATCTAACTAATTTTTCTAAAATAACCAACTTATATATATTTAAACTATAATACAACTGGGTAAAGGACAAAGCTTTTTCTGAGTTAGTTAATGAGGTATTCTATTTTAGGGTTTAAAAACAAACTTTTCTCTCTAGTTGCAATCAGTAATTGCAACAAATTTGATTCAAGTTTAGGTAAGTTTGATAATCTCAGCAAGGAGATTAGTGTGCACCCAATGTTGGGTAGCAGTTGGGCTAGCAAAGTAAAGGTCACATGATTGGGCTCTGCACGTTTAAATTTTGTAAACATCCTGGCGACACCGGTGGCCTAGATAAAAACAAAAAACTGACAGTTAGTATTTTCCCAGAGATTTTGGCTTGGAAAGCAAAATGTAACCAGTTCATCAATGCTCCGCATTCCCAGCCCCTATCGTCAGTGGAGCACAGGGTACAAGTCCTCCTGGATATTGATTAAACAGCGCTTTGGTAAAGTTCTATGGAGATGTTCACAATCATTTCCCAGCTGCAGTATACATAGCACTGCACTCCATGACCTGCGGTTGGTTGGATCTCAGGTTTGAAAATAAACAAGCAGCAGATGAAGCTGCACAGGTGCATGTGGTGGTAGACCTCCCAGATGATCAACAGGTGGTTGAGACAGAGCGCACTTGGTGGACCAAGTCAAACCAAATTTTTGTAACCTTTGACTTTCTCCCACAACAATAAAACGCACAGTGCTGGAGCCACCTTAAGGAAGGTATTAAAAGCTATGGGTAATTTCAATCCTACAGAATGAAACGATTTATGCTCATGCCAGACCTGTGCACAGGCAAAGTGATTGCCATTATCACCCCGTCCACAGTCATTGAAGAAGATTTGACCCAAATCCCCCACACTTCAGTTGTGTTCATTGATGGGCTGGAATCCCACCCGTTATGCATCACAGTGGAGAGCACGTCCCCTATCTGCACCTTTTGTTGCGCTTTTGGCCACAAGGCCCAAATCTGCCCCACCAAGGAGGGCATTACACAAAACAAACTTTCCCAACGCAATGGGTAGTGCAGCCACCCTTTATGAACTGGCTATAGACACCAATGCCGCCTTCCCATGGGGCGCGCAGGGGTGTTACATTTAGGTTGAACATGTGTCCCCACAGGAGCATAAAAAGGCCAAGCAGACCCACAGAGCAGCGGCCAAGGCAGCAGCCACAGCCACATCCATGATCCCATCTGCCCAGATCCAGGATGAAATCAAGTCATTTGCTGCTGAAGTGGCTCGTAATCTGTCCACCAATCAGATTGGGCCAACCAGCCTGAGGACCTGATGGGTGAGTCAAATTTACCTGATCAATATTACCAAGCCTTAATCAAAACTAATTCTACCATCCATTTCCCTCCCAAATTTCTATCACCCTCAGTTGATGCACCGCAGGATCACAGCAATTTGAAAATTTGACAAAATCAGCAAGAAGAACACCAAAACTACAACTATATCAAATTGATGGAGTCCCTTAAGCCTTATATAAAGAAAAAGTGTACAATATGCGGGCTACTACTGCTGCTGAGAGAGCGGCAAAGGAAGGCCAAGGAGGACCTTTCCCTAGCACCTAAGGTGCAATGGGGGAGCCTTCAAAAATAGGGACGTTGAACATCGCTGGACTCAAGGCCTCACCATCCTGGGCTAGGAAACAAAGTTTTTAAAAATTAAATTTACCTTTGGAAATCCTGGCCATTCAGAAAACCCACTGTCCACTTGTTGCTGAGGAAACATGGGCAATCATGCTCCTACCCTCCCTTTCTTTTTGGTCGCTGCACTGTGGGGTGCTTATACATGCAACCACAAATTTAAATTTATTTATCTAAAAATTTATACCTTGATGGTCATGTGCTTGTGGTGTCCTTTCTGTGAGATGACAAAATGCACGCTATCATTAATATTTATGCCCCAACCTGTGTACAGGCTTGCCAGTAATTCCTTTTGGCCGTTACTTCCCCCTACTTCCTCCTGATCAATTTGTGGTGGGCGACCTGAATTGCTGGGCCAACCCAGCCACCAACTTCTGGCCTTCAACGCCTGCCACCACAGGAACATGTCAAACTATGCATTCTAAAAGCCACTTTGGGGCTTGTTGATGCCCTCCCCAGACATGCACAGCTGCCCCAACATGTCCCATCCCCATGTGCACAATGGTCAGCTGAGGTCTATGTCCCACATTGACCTTATTCTTGCCCCATTGAAATTTTAATCTCAGCTTGCACACTTTATGATGATAAGTCAATTTCTCTGACCACAGGTTGGTGTCGATTTCCCTCTCTTTGTCACACGCAGTGTCACAGGCGCCAAAATGGTGCAAACTTTGTCCAGCTGAGATCATGTGGCCCAGTTTTTTCTCATGGGTGGACACCAAAGCTTCAGCACCAGAGTTCACCACACCATTCTGTGAGGACCCACCACTACCTGGCCAGCCTTCAAAGCAAACATCATCCGCCAGGCACACCACCTCTCATTGCGTCGCTCTTGGACTGCATCAGCAGTCATTATGCGCATGCTTGCTGAATTGGACCACCTGGAGTCTAACATCCTGGCTGCAGGTTACAGCCTGGCTTGGGGTCGCAAGTGGGAGGAAGTGTCCGCTCACCTTAACGCACTGGTAAGGCAACACAAACATCACGTTTTGTACAGTACAAAGCAAAAAATATAACAGCAGGTTACATGTGCTCCGCCTAAACTTTTCCGAAAAATTCTTCACACCGTGACATAGCTTTGTTTGCACAAAGTTGAGGCAGCCAGACCACTCCATCGCAAACACACCCAACTGAAGTGGCAAGCATAGTTCAAATCTATTATACAGTAAATTGTATCAATCCAATGCAGTTGAACTGGCCAAAGTACTAAATTTTCTCAGAAATGCACATATATGCACCATTTACTGCTATCCAGAGTTGATGAATTTAATTTCTCAGGACAAATTCTTGTATGGTATTTGCAGTGCATCGCACAGGAAATGCCCAAGTCCAGATGAGATTCCTTATGAGTTCTATAAGAGATATTTTAACTATTCCTCCTCTTTGTTAGCCTTGATGAACCAGTGTTTGTTCGAAATGCGCCTTCTTCCTGGGGTCCAGGAGGCATACATAATAACGCTGTATAAAAAAGGAGATAAGCTGGACTTGGCAAACTGGAGCCCCATATCACTTACTAACACAGATACTAAATTATTTACTAAAATTATGGACAATCGCTTAGAAGAAGTTACCTCAGATATAATTTCCTCTGAGAAATTTGGTTTCATTCCCAAGCGGTCTACTATTGGGACAACATACACACTGTAGCTAACATCTTCCAATCCACGGCTACTGGAGCACTTATTTTCTTAGATCAGCAGAAGGCTTATGATAGAGTCAACTTGGATTACCTCAAAGCCTTCCTCCACAAGTTCCACCTCCCCCATCGGTTCATTAATTGGGTGATGTTGCTTATGGAATCCACCACAATGGCTGTACGTGGCCCTGGTTTCCTCACTGACGTCATTTGCCCTCAAAGGGGCCTCCACCAAGGGACCCTTTGAGCCCACTCTTTATAACTTCAGCCTTGACCCACTTTTACGCAACATGAATGTCCGCCTTACTGGTGTCCCTGTGCAAGGCCAAGCACCAGTTAAGATGTTGGCGTTTACTGATGATTGTGTAGTTGGGGTGTCTAGCAATCAAGATGCACACGCGCTTGATGTTACTATCAAGGTTTACTCCAGGGTAAGTAATGCTGCACTTAACGCCTCCAAAACTAAAATCATTATCCTTAGTCGGTTCCAAGCCCTCTGGTCACAAGCACCCCATTTCCTACCTGCTTTATTGGCTAGCTCATGGGTTTGTTTGCCCCACCCACCCCAACCGCCCCGCTTGTGCTCCCTTTAGTGCCAAGACCTACTGCTGGTCCGGTACGCCAATTGGGTGTGTGACTGTAGGTGGGATGGTACACTTCTCATGGTGATTGAGCACCATATACTGGACATGTCATAAAACGCATCGCCTCCCTCAAAACCCACCAAACTTCCCTTTCAGGAAGGTTTGTGATGGCCAACTCTGTGCTCCTATCTAAAGTTTGGTTTGTGGCCCATGATATCGCCTTTTCCCAATCTTTCTTCACCTCGTTATATGCCCTCCTGCAAGGGTGGCTTTGTTAGGCCGGCCACCGCCAGTGAGCCTGAATGTCTTTTTTGGCTTTCACCATAGTGGTGGTATAGGCCTGCTCAACTTTGAGGCCCATGCCACCAAAATACTTTGCACCTGGATCACTCCAGTCACCAACCCCACACTCCCAGCCCAACACTGGTCATGCGCAGCCCACTACAATTTTCCCATGCCCTTGGCCTCACCAATCCTACCCACCCCCATTCTCTGTTTAAATACCTTGCCTCACATCCCTCTGCTGCGGCCCGCTTGGGACATTACCCCACTTTAAGCGAATTCTCCTCTCCATGTGGAGCGCTGAGTGGAGAATTATCATCAGTGGGAACACTGCCCAGAGGGTTCGCCCTACTCCCTGATTCACGCAGGAAGTACAAGGCCAAGCCGATCTAAACAGTTTGATACCAAGGGGGTCCCCTATCATGGCCAGGATGTAAATCAGGACATGTTGGACATCCTCTACTCCCTAGATTCCCAGAAAGCCATCTTGAATTATGCCCATCACCCTCTTTTGCAGCTGCATGTTAGTTCCCATGCTTGGTACTGCTTGAAAGAGGCATACTGTACTGCTGAATGATCCAACGCATCATAACCTCATGTTGTGTGTGACCAATATGGAACTTTGGTCCACCTTCTGGAAGAGTGCCCTCCACCAAAAGCGATCTGGTGTGAGATTCGACATCTCTTTTACCAGGAGCAAACATAACCCTTCAGTCTATCTAAGGGCATCTTCTCCTTGTTCTTTAATTATCCTTTACAACCTGGCCTCTGAGCCTTAGTGGTTGCAATTGCAATGTGGACTATCCACATGGTTGTCTTGGATGCCATCTCAAGCTCTACTCCCACCCTCCAGGAAGCTGTACGCCAATTCCAGTCACACCTTATGTACCACTTTCAAGAATGGTTGTTTGGGTACCTTCCATCCCATCAATGACAGTTGGTCTCATCCTGGTTTCCAGTTAGGTTCATCACTTTAGACCCTTTCCTTCATATGTGCTCAATAGTGGTGCAAGCCTCTACTCATGATACCCCCTTTCTTTATTTGGCATTCCTCTGGCAACAGGAGACAGCGTTAGTTTCTCTGGGGTGCCTCTATCTTATATTAGTGCTTTTTAGTTTACATATCAGAAGTGTCCATCTCATGGTCAGCCTTCCCCAAATAAAATTAAAAAAAATAAATAGTTGATGCAAATAAAATATTTAATTTGTTTTATTCAGATTATGTCACACTTTATTCCTTGGGGACAAGTAGTTTAGACAATAAAATATAAAAAATCTTAACCAACTGTTTTATACATAGTATCACTATTGATGTAGTAAGCTCAAACATTATTAGATACTGGCTGGAATCTTAACCCCACTAATAACACAATTTAATTTAATCTAGGTATCATTACCCAGTAGTGAATTAAGGTATTTTCCATCAAGAATTGTTTTATCAAGATCATTACCTGATATCAGATGTGTCAGTCCACTGGTTGGCCATCCTCAAATAAATAAAAAAGATTATTACTCAAAGAGAATATTCAAAGGATACTTAAATTGGAATAGAGTTGGACTTAGGACTTACATCATATAATATCATTTTCAGCGTATCAAAAAATCTAAATGCCTAGTTTTGATTCCTGAAAAGTTTGTAAATAAATTTTAAGCTTATTCCAAATATCGTGATATCTTTTCTTGATTAGAACAAGTATTTGGCTATATGAGGAACATGTCTCAATTTATTAATTTTAGATATGCTCACTCAAACTATATCAAAGCTATACTTTTTGTCTAATTTGGAGGAAGAACAGATTTGATTAGTTTGAAACAACTATTGGAAGTGGGACTCCTTAAACTTTCACACATTCTATGTCTCATTTCCACTAGTTCTAATAAGTAAGATGAGTGGAAACATGCCAGGATACTTTATGTAAAACTTATAAATCTATTGAGTTGATGTGGAACCAATACTAGTTCAACAGGGGTTTAATAAAAATGGCTAAAGAGAGAACCTCACGACAGATTGTGCAAATACCTTGAAGGCTGTGACCTTTGACAACATAAAGAGAAATCCACCAATTTACAGATTAGGGTGACTAGTTGGGGTAGACTATAGAAGTGGATACATTTGCAGTTAGTAGTTGTTGCATTCTAGAATTCAAGGTGTAAAATCACTAGTATTCTAGTATCAATGGAATCAGGATTAAATCTTCATTTGTTTTGGAAAGATAAAATAGCCTAACCATTTGAGATCCCTGAGGAGTTCTGTAGTTAGGCCTGACAAAAAACTCATGTTAATAGTTAGAGTCAGAAATATTTTTACTTTTTATAGCAAGTTGACTACAAAAAAAGTTGGTCCAAAATTATCTAAAAATGCTTAGCATTTAAGTCTCACTCCTTGAATTTTTGTATCAAGAAAATACTGACCAATGGAATTGACTACCTTCCACGGATGTGCAAAATCTTAATTATAAGCAAACCCAAACCCAAGCCTAGAGTCTTATAATACAAAACTTTGTGGAACTAAGTCTGAAAGTATATCAAGTATCAGTGTAGCTAACTTTAATGACCCATATTTACCAAGGATATATTGAGTTTTGTTCAAGCTGCTGTTGTCATAATTATAAGTCATTTGTTGATTTTTGATCCCAATCTGGGCATTCTTACCCCTCACCCAACGTTGGTTAAGCATGTATTTAATGTATGTTAAAGTGGACAAGATTTTTAATCATGTGCTTGATAACCTCCTCTTTATTTTATGCTCAACACCAAAATTTATATCAATATTTATGACAAGACCATTTCAGTGTGAAAGATTATCTCATGCTAAATAACATAAAAAAGGACCAATAACATTTACCAAAAATTTATTTTTGCTTTCTCAAATCTTTAAGCTTACCCCTTCTCAGCAATGGATTTTGAAAAAGATCATAGCAAATGGATCTTTCTACAAAAGAATAATAGAAATGGTCCTTGATCAGTTCAAAAGGCTTACTTCAACTGACAAGTTTATCTCAAGGTTTCTGTAATACGCCAGCCTCTTTCCAGCAAAATATGGATTGCATCCTTTAAGCTTGAAGTCCATCTGTTTAGTTGTCTACCTGGATGATGTGACAGTATTTTAAAAATGTTTCAGGAACAATTCTGTCACTCAAAGGGGATTCATAGAGGTTACTCAAGTATAACATCAAACTTAGGCCAGTCAAATGTCTGTTTTCTAGAAAAGTTAGTATTTTTTGAAAAATAAATTCTCTAATAGTGGTATTAAACCTAACTTTGACAAAGTCAAAGCCATAAAATAGATGGACTAGCCAAGAAGATTATGTGATATACAATTTTTTGGATAGTATGATATCATCAGTTTTAGTCTCTCTTTCTTGTAACAATCACTTTAGTTACTACAATTTGATTCAAACAGAAAATTTGGATAATCACACACAGGAAAGATGGGCGACTTTATCAATAAAAATAATACAACATGGGCGAGCGTAGTGGCGAGTGGTGCACTTAACGGTGCAACTAAGGGCAAGAAACGCCCTGGAGGAGGACCAGGAACCCAATCTGCAAAAAAATTGCAAACCCAGACACTGTCAGGGTTTATGGTATTCACTGTAAAACACGCGCAATATATGTACATTCAGTTCAACCAACCCTTATCAAAGGTTGAACATGGAATCAGACTCTTCCTTGGGGATGAGTCACCGACCCTGTGGGAGAAAACATGTGAGGCACAGCCCTCACTTTTCCCTCACGTGGTGTATGTAGCCACCAACAACATGGGCCATGGCTGGATCAATATTGGTTTTGAAACAGCCAATGAAGCTGATGCCGCAGCAAAAGTCTGTGTGGAAATTGCCCTCCCTGAGGGCAAAAAAATTGTGCACACCGTGTGCACCAGATGGAACAAAGCAAAAACTTTGTTCATCTCTTTTGACTCACTCCCCACCAACCTTCCTCATAAGGTAATTGAGGAGGAGCTCCACAAAGGTCTCGTGGCCTATGGAGAAATTCAGCAACTTGAATTACAGCAATTTCGCCTGATGCCCGACCTGTGCATGGGCAAAGCTATTGCTGTAATCAATCCCTTCCCAGAAGTGGAAGAGTACTTATCCAGAATTCCCCACACAGCATAATTTCAATTTGAAGATGGGGGCCAGTCAGCCATGTTCTGAGTTACACCGGAATGTGCACCACCCATTTGCAACCACTTTGGCTCACTGGGCCACAAGGAACACGCATGCCCTGTGAAAGAGGGCTTAATGGAAAATGACTATTGTGAGGAAGCAATGGATGAAGATAATGAAAACTTCGCCAAAATGACTGATAGTCACCACCCATTCCGCTGGGGTGAAGATGGACTATACTCCATTGTGGACCCAGTTACAAGCAAACAACGTAAAGTGGCACAAAAAGCCCACAAGTGAGCAGCAGCTGAAGCGGCGGCACATGCGGAGTCCACCATTAACCCCAGACAAATTTGGGAGGATATTTCAGATATTCACTGAACCAACCAATCAGAACAATATGCCCAGGTCAAAAATTTTCACAGTAACCTGACTGAGTCACAAAGCGACACCAGTCATGCACATATTGAGGAACAATGCAACCGCAATTTGGGCGAAAATGCGGTGCACAATTTACCAAAGTCAAACCTCAAAAATACAAAATCCAATCAACAATCTGCATCAAATCAACATGAGACCTGTGCAGGAAAAGTTGACGCAAATGCAAAAAACTGCAAGCACCATTGAGTCATTGGTCAGATCAAGGGAACCAACAATGGCAGTGAAAGAGTTGGAGTACAGACATGGAGCATGGCTAAAATGAGCTGTGGTGGGATAGGGCCAGAGGGCCCTCCCAACCGCTCCTGAGGCGCCATGGGCACCTCAGTGTCAATAGGGATGCTAAACATCGCGGAAGCCAAGGCTCATACATCCCAAGCCAAAAAGCTGGCATTCCTGCAAAAACCTCTTGTAGACATCTTGGCCATCCAAGAAACCCACTGTCTACAAGGGGAAGAAGAATCCTGGTCAACCAGGGTCGCACCATCACAATCAGTATGGACGTCTCACTGTGGGGTGATTGTCCAAAACAACAAAAAATTTAAAATTAAAAATTTTTCATCAAACTTGCATGGTCGAGTCTTGGTAGCAACAATCACATGCCAAGAGGAAATAATTTTGATAGCATGTATATATGCACCATGCACTGCAACCGAGAGAAAACAAATTTTTGAAAACATTCCTACTCTCACCCTCCCACCAGATACCATTATGTTAGGCGATTTCAACTGCTGGGATAACCCCAATATGGATTGATGGCCTAATCCCAGGGATACCCACCTGGACACATTGAATTCCGCACAATGAAGTATCTCTTGGCTTACAGGATGCTCTTCCCCCCAATTCACCACTCCTTCCCCACATGACGCGGCCCAACATATGTGAGGGAGCGCTCATATTGATGAGTTTCATTGACCACATCCTCATCCCACAATCCCACCGCTCAAGAATCTCCAAATTTATAACAAAAAAGATCAATTTTTCTGACCACTGATTAGTTATGGTGCAGATAGCGCCAACCCAATCCCACACACAGGTGTTGCCTTGGAGAAAGCTTCACCCAGAAAATATAAAATTGCCCAAGTTATCTGACTGGGTTGAAAACAAGGCTACAAACTCAGAATTCCCAGCCACATTCACTTTAGATCCCATTGGAACATGGGAAAATTTCAAAAAGGATTTAATCAACAAAACCCAACATATTGCATCACGTAAGTACACCGCGGACATGGCCAAAATCAAATGTACCTTGGCAGAACTAGGCCACCTGGAAATAAATACTCTGAGATCTGGCTATAGCCCTAACTGGGGACGCAAATGGGCAGAAATTTCTGCTTGACTTAACAACCTCATCTTTGAACACCAACACAGAATCAAAGTATTGAACAAAGGTAAGTTCATAAAGGAAGGTGAAACCTGTTTGACATACTTTTTCTGCCAATTCCACTCCCGCAGAAACCATTTCACGTGCACACAGGTCTGCAAGACCAACAGCACCGTGGCAACCGACCCTGAGGAGGTCAAGGCGGAAGTACACCGCTATTACACTGAATTATATCATGAAATGCCAACAGATTCACAAAAAAAAGAATTTATACAAACTGCCGAGATACAAAGTACACCACTGAATTACAATATACTATCCCTTATTACACAGGAGGAGCTTTGGGAGACAATTCGCGGTTCACCACATAGGAAATGCCCAGGGCCTGATGGGATACCCTGCAAATTTTACAAAAAATATTTTCAACAAATCGCCCCCCTCCTATTGGCGTCTATGAACCAGAGCTTATTGGAAACACGCCTATTACCAGGAAGCCATGAATCCTACGTTATAACCTTGTATAAAAAGGGTGACAAGTTGGACCTGGCCAACTGGCGCCCAATTGCACTCTCCAACACTAACACAAAAATTTTAACAAAAATTTTAGCAGCTAGATTAGGCGCTATTTCATCTGACGTCCTATCACCCAACCAGTTTGGGTTTATACCGGGGCGTTCAATCTGGAACAACATTCACCCTGTTTCAAACATTTGCCAATCCAAAGCAACTGGTGCCCTGGTCTTCTTGGATCAGGAAAAGGCGTATGACCGTGTTAGCTGGCCATACCTAAAAGAATGTCTACATGCCTTCAAACTCCCACCAAGATTCATAAAATGGGCGATGCTCCTAACAGAATCTGCAACCATGGCTGTATGTGGCCCTGGATTCCTAAAAACAAGAAAAAACCACACAGAGGGCTCAAACAAGGGGATCCCCTCAGCCCACTGCTATACAATTTCAGCTTTGACCCACTCCTCTGAGTAACTGACTCAAGTCTCATGGGGATAGCCGCACAAGGACAACCAATAGTCAAGATACTGGCCTTTGCGGATGACTGCATAGCAGGTATAGCAAACAATGAAGATGCCAGACAGCTGGAACGCACTCTAGAGGAATACTCCAAGGTGAGCAATGCATCGCTCAACAAAAGGAAGACAGAAGTCATCCTCTTAGTCAAATACACAAACAATTGGGCCACAACATCAGAACCTCACACCAACACTCAAAGAAAAAACCCAATTATATTACCCTTTGCAACACCCCCCACCACCACTCCTGTCCGACACCTTGGAATCTGGCTAGAATCAGGGGGATATGCTAATGAGACAATGGAAAGTAACCTGTTACAACGGGTATCCAAACGCGTCGCCTCCCTCAAGGGAAGAACCCCAGGACTAACAGGACGAGTTACAGTTGCTAACTCGCTCATCCTCCCAATACTGTGGTACCAGGCCCATGCGATAGCCTTCTCACCTACCTTTATAACCTCAATTTGCGCGCTTATCCAGGGCTGACTGTGGCTTGGCTCTCACCCTCCTATACGGATGGAAACACTATTTTGGCCCACACTCCAGCAGAGGCATGGGACTAATAGATTTTGAGAGCCACGCCAATCACATCCTTGGTACCTGGACAAAGAAAATCCTTGCTCCAGACCTCCCGCAACAACATTGGTCCAGAGCAGCAAGGACTAACTTTTCACAGGCGCTCAAATTAACCAACCCACATAGTCCACCCAGACTACTTTCATATCTTGCCAAGCACCCTACTGCAACAGGTCCGCATGGAACCTCCCCTCATTTCAAACATATCCTCCAAACTATCCACCATATGGGATGGACCATAGAGAACACGGGTACTATACAGGGAAGGGGATGACCCAGCCCCCAATTCAAATTAAGAAACCCAGAAAACCACCCCAGAGGGATATTCTCGCAACAACCCCAAGCATAGCTAGGATAAAATACCTAGATATGTTGGACATTCCCTATGATTTAACCACACAGAAGGCAATGTGGAAAATGACTCACCACCCACTCCTACAGCCGAGGATAAGAGCAAACACCTGGCGCTGTCTGAGAAGGACTTATAGGATGGCGGAACATTCCAACTCCCTCCACAAAACATGTGCAGTATGTGGAGGGGAGGTTTCCCTACATCACCGCCTAGAAACATGACCCCCAACCAAAGCTATATGGCAGGAGGTCGCACGCCTGCTTAAGATCCAAAATGAACAATAATTCTCAATATCAAAGAGCATCTTCGCGCTTCAGATTGAGTCAACAATCCCATCTACCCTCTGTTCCCTAATAATACCCATTGCAATGTGGACAATCCACACAATTGCATTAGATGCGTTCAAGGGCACGGTCCCAACCATTCATGGGGTTATTAACAGATTCCATGTCCACTTACTTGAGCACTTCCAAGCCTGGCTCTATGGATATATGAGACCAAGGCAAAATGTGCTCATAGAATCATGGTTCCCACTCTGGTTCCTCCACACAGACCCTTTCCTTCACACCTGTTCCATAGCAGGGGAAACCCCCTCAGAGTAGTGCACCAACCCCCCCATACCTGGCAGTCCCGCTGGTAACAGGGGTAACTTGAGTACCCTGGGGTGCCCAATTTTGTATTTGTCGGTTATTTCCTTAGTTTTACGTATATTTGGTAATGTCTGTCCCCTGGTCAGATTACCTCATTTAAATAAAAATGATATCTTCAGTTTTTTACCTTTAGCCAAGTGATTGAGTTGTTAGTCCAACTTTTTAACAAAATTATTCTGTTTGTTTTTAGAGTTGAACTAATGGTCTTTTATATAAAAAATTTCCTAGAAACTAATAATTCTGAAGCATCCAATTTACTCCAGCATTTAATTTTCTTTATCATCACTTGAAATTATGCCATATGAGCATTACTCTTAATACTGATGATGTATTAAATGGTCATTTGATGTCAGTTTTATTTAAAATGTTGACAAAGCTGGAACAAAATCATATAATTATTAAGAGAAGTGACTTGCAGTACTTCTCACTGTGAATCACTTTTCCTCTGCCTTTATGTCAGCTCTTTCACCATTATTACATATCTTGCTTCTCAAAACAATTGATTATCATTTTGGATCCCACCAAATAAATTGCCAATAGGCTCTAAAGTTATACCCTTACAAAAATAACAGACCATTACTCTGGTACTTGAGATCTTAATGCTGGCGGATATCCTCACTGCCTGTCCTTTATTTTAAAAAAAATGAAGCATAACGCCTCCACAATTTTCATCTAGACTGGAAGCTTTATATGGTTAAGATGATCCTTTCCTAAAGATGCTTCAATGGCACTCAAGAAAACCAAACTAAAAAACTAATCATAATTAGGTTTTAGTAACTGGTTATATTCCCTTCAGATCTTTGAACTGGTACCTTTAGTACTAGAAGCACAAACTATCTTAGGTCACACAATAGCAAATAAGACGTCTTAATCGCTTATATAATGATAGTGGGACAGTATGATATTAATATTGTAGAGGAATTTGAGGCTTACATCTCTTGCTATATGTCATACATTTGCCCTAACAGCTGAAAGGTAAGATTGTCTTAGATCAAATTTATCCAAAGAGGGGAAATGTTGGCCATTTGCGATTTTCTGATGTTGTTAAGAGCTTGTTTAATACTAATAAATCTGAAGATATCGAGGATATCAGCCAAAAGACCCTGGCCAATTCTTGGTGGAACCCTGTTAATCAGGGTAGCACCATTTCAAAATCTACATGGGCGCTAACTAAAAAATTGAATGGTCAGATTACTCCAACCACATGACAGACTTTGGGGCAACCAGCGGAAGGTACTCCCCCAACCATCACCAAGTCCTTCACAACACCTACGCGGAGGCCACCCCTTTTATAGGCGTGGTGGAGGTCCCCCAAGGTGTTAGTAATTTATCTTGTGGTTTTTGGTTGTGGTACATCAAAACCTTTCTGCATAGGTATATTCTTCCCCAAAACCCCAACCTTTGGTTTATCGAAATTTAACTCACTTTATCACATGATCTGATAGGAGAGTTTAGCATATTTCTTAATTTGGAATGCACTGTAGCTATTCCAAAACTATCCTCAAATTCCCCCAACCCTCAAAATTAGTTAAAATACAGATTGGGCGGATATTGAGGGGATCACTTTTTCTTTAAATCCTTGTACTCCTAATAAAACCTCATAAAATGCAAGTTTTATTAAAAGTTTATTTATAAATTTTATTAAAAGCTTTTGTGGGATCAAGCGGTGTACACACCAGAGAGCACAAGAGCTGGATTTCTACAAATTGGTGCTCACCACAGGGGCCACTTTAAACGAAAAAATCGTCAAAAAATGGAGGCTACAACCATGAGTAACCCTCCCACTTTTCCTCTTCACATGGAATGACGCTTAGTTTCCCTGGAAAATCAACTAACAAGCGCTCTATCCTGACTCACGGAAATTGAGCTGCGCCCTCTAAAACCATGTTTAATGATAATTATCCCTGGCGAAGGGAGTATTGCTACCTTTTTGTATGTTTACAAAGCTGCCATGAATGGTGCAACGGACAAGAAAAGTGCAAAACATCCTTCCTTATTTTAAGCCATCTAGCGCAAGAGATGATAGTCCCTAACCTGAACCCTTCATACACCTGGACAGAGGTGAAGGAGGTTTTTTGGCTGAATTTGGATCACAAAAGAGTCTACACAGGGAAAAAACAGGCCTTTATGCGCCTTAGTATGTTTGAAGGTGAATCAACCATTGCCTTTGCTGAACGCTTTTACCTCATTGTGCAAAGGTTATCCACCTCTAACATTCTTACCCTTGATGATGCTATCGCCCCCTGTTAACTGGGCTAGCCTCTCAATCCTTATAGCCAGACATATCATCTCAGTAAAACGCCATTTCAAAAAACATCTGCAAACTAAAGGAGGCTTTAGTAGATTTTTATAAATTTTATTCATGTGTAACTCCTGAAAAGCTGAGGTGACATCTTCAGTTCTCATCATTGAGGAGCTAACATCTGTTGAGCAGTTGGGAGTGCGTTCACCTGTGCCTATCCTCCCTAAAAAACCTGCTCTCTCAGTATGACTTAACAAGGATATCACTCCTTCTACTGAATCAATGCCCTGTAGGGTTGTAACAACCATACACCAGCACAAGCTCACTAAAGCTGCTGTGCCTACCCCTCCAGCTAAGCTGGTAAACGCGCGCTCTAAGGCCACCCAATCATCTTTGGCCATCTCTCCTACCCCCATCGCAGCCTTGCCCGTTGTTGAAAATACCATTGGGGAGGAATCTGAGGGGGTTATGATGACGTTGGTTAAACCTATTGGGAGCCCCTGCGGAGGTAGATTTGCCTGATCATTTGAACGCTGGAGGAGTAGATGAGACCACCATACCTGAGGAAACGTACCTCAGCCAAATACTAGGGTGTTTAAAAGTTATTGATACTGCCAGCGATGGTGACCTATTTTAGCTGTCTTGATACGCCCTCTTCAGCGAGTTCATCCCATAAAATCCATCATGGATAAATACCCTGAGACCGCTAGAAAGCTAACATCCACCTTTCGGCTCAAGGAGGTCTTAGCTTTGTCACCTAAATTTGGAGTAACGCTCATTAAAGTTGAAGCGGTCATTCAAAAGGTCCAAATACTAGCCATCCTGTACACTGGCTCCCAAGTCAACGTGATCTCCTCTAAGCTTAATAAGAAGATAAAGCTAGCACCTGACTTAGAGTACACGCAAGAGTTTGAAACCACTGGCCTCAACAATACCAATGCTATTGGGTAATACTCTTCCCTTCCCATTCGAATTGGGAAGCTTATCCTATCAGCCCCTGCTGTGGCTTTAGATAACCACGTGTATGATATGCTCATCAGCACTCAATTTATGATTGAGTATGAAGAAATTTTCAGCCTGAAGCATGGGGTCCTCTCATTACTCAACTATGAAGTCCCTTTAGTCTTATATAAATAAGGAACCCAGCAAGCACGAATACCCTTGCCTGGTCAAATACCCTTTTTCAGCTATACCCTTGCTGTATTCCACTTCTGGTCGCAATACAAAGAAATTACCTAATTCAGTGGATGCTGGGGATGGTATCCCTTTTTATGCGGCAGATGAGGTCTTGATTAAGCCTGGGGAACAAAGAGTGGTTGACAAAAAATCACACTACAAATTCCACATCATTGTTTGTTGCACCTCATAAGTATTGATTGTGTTAGCCCCTTGGAGCCTCATGTCTTGCCTGGGATACTAGACCCAGCCTATCAGAGGCCAATTACCATTCTTCTAGGTAACCTCACTGGAAAAGACATGATCATACGGAAACACCAGGAGATTGACAGAGGTTCCTACTCCCAGTAGAGGACATTGAACATATCCACTCCATTGGTTCTATGGCGGATTTGGGCTTACCCATGGATAACATGGTGTGCACCTTGCCCAATGTTCATATTTCGGATAAGCTGACCCCAGAGGATTTAGAAAAAGTTCATCCCTTGTTATATGAATACAGTGACATATTCTCCAAATCAGAAACTGACTATGGCCACATGAAGGGCTGGTGCCACTCCATTGATGTGGGTGATGCCTGGCATATAAGGTCCAAACCTTATTTTAAGTCAAAGGTGGAGGAACAACAGATGAGAATGGAGCTCCTGAAGATATTAGACGCGGGGTTACTCATTCCTTCACAAAGCCCTTGTTCTTCACCCCCTATTGCTAATTAAAAATAAAGATGGAGGTCATCAGATAGTCATGTATTACTGTAGGTTAGGTAGCCTCACTAAGAAGGATAGCTATCTTATCCCTCGCATTGATGACGCCCTGGTCCAAATCTCTGGCTTTAACTTCTTCTCCGCCATGGAATTGGCCAGTGGCTATTGGCAAACGGACCTTTCTCCTCAAGATCAGGAGAAATGCGCTTTTATATGTAGTGAAGGTCTCTTACAACCCAAACAATTACCTCAAGGTTTGTGCAACGAACCTGCCTCTTTCCAGCGTGCGATGGATCACATCTTGCAGGACTTAAGTTAACTTGTGTCATCTTCTATCTTGATGACATCAAGGTGTTCTCAAAAACCTTTAACGAACATCTTGATCACTTGAAGGAGGTGTTTCAACGGTTACGTGAGTCTGATATTAAGTTGAAGCCCTCAAAATGTACCTTCTTCCAAAGGAAATTGGACCTCCTTGGTCACTCCATTTCCCAAGCAGGGATTCAACCCATGCAGGACAAGGTTAAAGCCATCTCAAAAATGACGCTCACTAAAAATCTACAGGTATTCAGGTATTTCTAGGGATGATGGGGTATTACCATTAGTTCATCCCTAAGTTCGCCCAACTCAGTGAGCCCCTTGTCCAGCTATTAACCAAGAATACCCCTTTCTATTGGATTCTGAACAAAAAGCCGCTTTTAAGATGATGAAGCAACTACTACAACGTCCTATCCTACGGCACCCAGATTATAATAAACCTTTAATCTTGTTCACTGACACCTTGGACTATGCTGTTGGGGTCATCTTAGCCCAATTAGATGAACACGGTGTAGATCATCCTGAATCCTATTTTAGTAAAAAGCTGTCAAAGGCGGAACGCAACTACAGTGTAATAGAGAAGGAGTGCTTTGCTGTTATGTTAGCTGTAAGACACTACCTCCCTTTTCTATATGGAACCACCTTCACTGTAGTTATGTACTATGCATCCCTAAAGTTGTTACAGAACATGAAGGATCCTACTGGTCGGCTAGCATGCTGGGCTCTAAAGCTCCAGCCTTACGACATGAAAATAGAACACTATGCTAGGAACCCATTACTTGAACGTTGATGGGTTGAATCAGCTACCAGTCCTTCACTTGGATAATAGTGAGGCGGAGAGGTTACATGACCTCTTAATGACCCCCAATGACTGGGAGGATGATGATGAGCCTGTTCAGAAGATGTTAGCCCGGCACTCTCATAACACCAAAGTTGAAAATGGGAAGTTGTATAAGAAGGTGGAGATGAAATGGCTATCTTACCATCGACCCTCAAAACGCGTACCTGCTACTTAGAAGCTCATTTCACCCTAGGTCATGGAGGGACAAAGAAAACCTATGAGTGGATTAAGGATCGGTTTTATTGGGATGGTATAATGGAAGCTATTGTTGACGTCTTGGAAGCCTGCCTTGCATTTAAAAAGCAATCCAGTTCCAAGACTAGATACCAGTATCAACTGACTACCCCTCAACAACTGTTCTACACCATCAGCTTGGATGTCGTAGGTCACCTTCCTCAGTCTACTAGTGGAAACAGATTCATCCTAGTAGCTATTGACCACTTCACTAAGTGGGTTGAAGCTGTGGCTCTTCCTGCCCAAATGGTCAAGGCCACTACCACCTTTTACATCAACACATCTTCACATGTCATGGCTGCCCCAAGTTCTACTCTGCGATAATGATAAGAACTTCACCTCCAGAGTAGTCAAAATCCTGGACACTTATATGGGAGCACAACAACTTTTCTTGGCTCCATATAACCCCTCCACCAATGGTACCATGGAAAGAAAAAATGGAACCTTGGTTTCCATTCTTTAAAAACTTGCCTCCTCTGATTCTCTTCACTGGGATCAATATCTATCTAGTGCTCTTATGACATACCATATTAGCTATCACCAGATTTTAAAGATGTCTCCATTCCATGTCTTGTATGGGCGGGAACCAGGCATACCTGCCCTCTTAGCTAAGGATGTAATTTCTTCTAGAGTTGAGGAACCAAAGAAAGTTATGATAAGATTGACTCAGTGCATAATTCAACTCCAATCCGAAGCTATGACCAATTTAGCAAAAACAGTGACAAAAGAAGGCCAGGCTGCTCTGAGTTCCAAGCTCCCATACCTACATTCAAAGTGTCTGACATGGTGTTGTATTACCTTAACTGCATCACTCCTAGAAGCGGTAAGCTTGAATCAATTTGGGAGGGTCCTTTCACCATCATCTACAAGAGAGGAAACAAGTACTCTATCTAATCTCTAGCTACTGGTATCACCACTAATCGCGTACATGTCCATTTCTTACATCCATATTCTCCCTACAACATTCTTGAGGGGGTGATGTTGGACATTTTCCCTCACAGCTGAAAAATAAAAGTGTCTTAGGTCGAATTCAGCTAAAAGGGGGAAATGTCAGCCATTTGCAGTTTTCTGATGTTTTTAAGAGCTTGTTTGATACTAATAAATTAGGAGGATATTGAGGATATCAGCCAAAAGACCCTGACCAATTCTTAGTTGAACCCCATTAATCAGAACAACACCACTTCGAAACCCACATGGGTGTTAAAAAAATTGAACAGTCAGATTACTCTGACCTTGTGATGGACTTTAAGGCAACCAGCGGAAGGTACTCACCCAACCATCACCAAGTCCTTCACAACACCTACGCGGAGGCCACCCCCTTTTATAGGCGTGGCAGAGGTCCCCCAAGGTGAAAGTAACTTATCTTATGGTTATTGGTTGTGGTACATAAAAACCTTTCTGCATAGGTATATTTTTCCCCAAAACCCCAACCTTTGGTTTATCAAAAAATAACTCACTTTATCACATGATCTGATAGGAGAGTTTAGCATATTCCTAATTCAGAATGCGTTGCAGCTATTCCAAAACTATCCTCAAATTCCCCTAAACCCTCAAAATCAGTTAAATATGGATTGGGTGGACATTAAGGGAATCACCTTTCCTTTATTTTCTCATACTCCTAATAAAACCCCATAAAATCCAAGTTTTATTAGACGTTTATTTTACAATTTTTATTAAAAGCTTTTGTGGGATCCAGCGGTGTACACACCAGAGAGCACAAGAGCTGGATTTCTACACTATAGAAAGTCAGGTAGGTATTATGGTGCTAGTAATTACAGCACCAGAGAATTCATTACATACATTTTTCTTGTATATAGTGGGTCCCTTAGCTCAATACATTGAAGGGAAGCAATATATCCTTGTAGAAAAAAAATTCTTATATAAAAAGATGTTTTAATGCTGAGCTTGAACACAAAAGCCACAGCTAGCTTCTTAAACAGCGCATTCACCTGGCATGGGTGTCCACAAGTTCTGCTATGTGGTAATGGACTTAATACTAATTACCCATTTGATAAAGATCCTGACTATAATGATAGGTCCTTGGAAATTGTTTGCAACTTTAAACAGTTTTTAAAACAATGGTGTCAAAAATTGCTTTTCTGGTGACAGTGGGCTCTGCTGGTTGGCAGGCCAACCAGTATGAAGACTGGCCAACCATTGCCGTTTTCTTTAGTCAATAGGATAGCAGCTCCAGCTGACCCCTTGGTGTGTCACCTTCGATTCTGGGATCCTCCAACCTAACCCCCAACCAACAAGATTAAATATAAACTTATAATAAAGGTAGATTAGGCAATGGGAGATATTTAATGAAAGGAAAGTACCAGGTACTTATATTTACAAAAGGGCTACTGCCTATTGCTAACCTATTGGCTCATTGCTGGTTCTTCCAGCTAACCACTCTCTCTATTGCTATGCTTCTCTCTTCCCTGACATTGACCTTCTCATCCCATCCTTTCTAATGTCCAAATTAGTTTTGGCTCATCCTTGGCCTTGAGTCGCCAGTGATTATTATATTTATTTAATATAAATTATTATCAAATTGGTTTGACTTAGTAAATATGGGCCAAAAACATTTTTGGCTTCTTGGTACACTTGGAATGATTTGGCTTTTGGCTGATGACACATTTTGACTCTCCTCGTCAATTCTTTAGGGAATTGCCTTTCTCAAGTGATAGTTGATTTAATATATATGAGGCGCCTGAAACAACCTCATCTGCTTCAAACTTGGGATTGTGGGTTTCACCAACATTTACTTAAATAAATATAAATAAATCCTTGGCTACTAGTCACCAGTGATCCATATGCCAATTTGAGCCAATGATTGGCCCCATCCAAACCTATTTACCAATATTGGCGAAATAATAGATTCAGCTCAACTTAATTGGGGAGAAACTATCAAGCAATCTTACAAAACATTACAAATTCAGTCAATAAGTCATTCCACTGGGATTGGCCATTTCATCAAAATATTGATATATCATTGGAGGAACCCATCTTTTAAAAATTCTGACATTTCCCCTCCACTTAACCAGATGTTATTCCTCCTACTTCCAACTCATTGTGTGGGGCGGACGTCCAGGGCTTGCCCCTCCTGCCACCAACAATCACCAGAATACAACCTCTGGGTTGGGGTCACATTATCGTCCTCTTCCCCTCCATGACCAAACTGGTGGCACAACCCCACCACCTCCTCACCAACTGTCAGCTACTTTGGCGCCAACCAGCAGAACCCCCTACAGTGAGCACCACTGTCATAAAATTGCTTTTCCGGTGACAGTGAGCTCTGCTAGTTGGCAGGCCAAACAGTAGAAAGGCTGGTCAGCCCTTGCTGTTTTGCCTTAGGGGATGGGGATGCAGCGCTGGCTGATCCCTTGTCATGGCACCTGCACCATTTGGGAATCCCCCAGCCTAAACCTCAACCCATAAGAATAAACATAAACTTAAATAAATAGGGAAATTAGGCAAAGGGAGACATTTATTGAAAGGGAAATGCCAGGTATTCAAATGTACAAAAGGGCTAATGCGCCCATCACTGACCTATCAGCTCATTGCTGGTTCTTCCAGCCAACCACTCTCAATTGCTGTGATTCTCTCTTCCATGGCGTCAACCCTCTCACCCCATCATTCCTGATGCCCAAATTAGCTTTTGCTCATCCTTGGCCTTGAGTCACTAGTAAGCTGAATACCTATTTATTATAAATTATTATCAAATTGGATTCAACTTAGTAAATATGTGCCAGAAACATCTTTGGCTGATTGGTATAATTTGAATAACTCAGCTTCTTGCCAATGACACATTTTGACTCTACTCATCATTTAACTGGGGAATCGCCTTTCTCAAGCAATCAATTTAATATATATGAGGTGCGGAAACAACCTCAGCTGCCTCAAACTGGGGAATGTTAGATTCCGCTGGCACTTACTTAAATAAATATAAATGGCTCATCTTTGGCTACTAGTTGCCAGGGATCTGTATAACAATTTGGGCCATTGATTGGCCCCATCTGAACCTGACTTTCAATCTCAGCGGAATACTAGATCTGGCTTAACCTAATTGTGAGTAACTATAATTTTTTTTTTTAGTACTAGATGGTAGTAACTATAATTTTACTGTACAAAACACCACAAAATTCAGTCAATGAGCCATTCCGCTGGGATTGGCCATTTCATCCTAAATATTGATATATCATTGGAGGAAACCATTTAGTTAAAATTCCAACAAATGGATTGTATAATAAGTTTAATAAAACTCTAAAATTGATATACAATATGTTTGAATTGTGTCTACTATATAGAGCTTTCATTTTCCAAGCACAATGATAGCATACCACATAAGTTATTAATGCATTATTAAATTGTCCACAATCAAGAAAATGAAATCTGAAAACCCTGTTATTCCAACATTATATTATAAGTAACAGGTGAACTGACTGAAGATCCAAGTAATGCTCCCATGAAGTTATCACCTAATATACTTTTTTTAAATCAGATAGTTGAATAGTATTGTTACAGATTTTATTATTGAAAGGAATAATGTAATAAGAAATAGAAAGAGATGCCCATGTTCCAATTTTTATTTGTCCTCTACTATCAAAGCTAGAAAATTTCTAGAAGCCATAAATTAGATTCATTTTTAGATGATTTTTGCTATTATAAAAATATGAGAAAATGTTTATCAAATAAATAATTACAGGAGTGACAATCATCGATGTTCACACTTAGTTTTTAGGAGGTTTTCAGGAAATTAACCAAATGGTTTTCTCCAGCTATGTTAGATAATAGTATTCAGATAGTTTTGGTATTGATAGACAAGCAATTACAGAGGAATATGCTGGATCTGGTTGCCTTAGTTAGCAGCTCAGTTACAATCAGTATAATTTGATTAGCAGCAACTAAAAGCTGAGGATAATCAAAAGTCAGATATATTGATAAGTTCCTGATGGTTGTTGGTAGATTGAATGCCAAAGGTTAATAAAGGGAAATTCAGTAATATGGTTACAATTCCTCTGAGAGTTGCATTAAGTGAATAGAGACTGAGTTTACCTGCTTGGTAGAGTTATAGGATCAGCTGTAGCAAAAGAGATAACAGCAGTGATAGATAATAGAAAAAGGGATTGCTTTTAGTTGGTAAGCTACAGTGGACTCTGTAGCAAGGAGGCAATATCCAGTGTTGACCCTTTTGGTTTCAGCAGTGTGAAGCTGTTTGTAATAAAGATTGTGGACCCAGAAGCGCTCTGCTTGTCTTTTTATATATTTTACCATTTTTGCTCAAGAAACGGTAATCTTCATATCATCCTTCCATTGTATCAGTGGCTTAACCTCTGTGCAACTTTTCTCTGGACCTTGCCCAATCTGCTGAAAAATTGACATATGTATTTACCTTAATTTCTCTGGAAGGGAAAATCAAATATTTGGCATAAAGTTATCCAGTACATAGCAATAATGGAAAATATATATTATAACAATGTAAAGATTTAATAGAGGGAAAAAGTAGGATTTATGGTGCATGAATCTGCAGTAATAAACCTTCTAGTTTAACTATTGCATATGTCCCAACTCTTTTGAAATTGACACTTAAAGTATGTGCCTAATTATTAACTAGAGATTTTTGTATGACTTTCTTATTTTGCAATGAACCAGAAATAAACTCAGGCATATGATTGTATTTCCCAACATTGATTTAACCCTTGTTCTCACATAAATACCCCCTGTCTATGAACATTTTATCAAGCGTTTACCACATTTATCACTCAATAGTTTCATTTTATTCCCCAGTTATACTATCACTTTATAATTGCTAAGTAATATACTAAATATCAAAAACAAGTTTTATTTTCTTATACCATAAATCCTTTTTTTGCTTTACCATTGCAATTCTGATAAACCTATTGTAAAGCCATAATTAATTCCAGTCAAATTAATTCCATCCTGCCAATCTGCTTAGAGTGATCTGTCATGACTGGAAAATGACATAATCCTTGGGACCAACATGAGAGATAAAGATGCTTTCAGGGAGGCCTGAAGGTGAAGTTAGCAGGTCTCCCTGACCTCAGGCATACCATAGACCAACGCTGGGTGAAGGCAAAATATGCCCAAGTTGGTCCTATGAAAGCAAAGCAAGGTTTGGCCCTGTATAAGGGTAGGGGTGTTAAAACAAACTAGCTTTATTACTATGGAAAACAGTTCACTTTGGTTTTTGGGTGAATGGGGTTTTGAAACCAGTTTGGTTTTTGCACTTTCCAGCTTGGGTCAGCCGTTTTTACAATCAATCACTTGAGTTCAGTCGATTACCCAATATATTGTTTTTCCCAATGGAAGCATGCACCTATTGGCATGCCTTGGCTTAGACCCGCTTCCCTCAATTAATTGTTTAGCTGAATTTCCATAAATTTACCATGTTGAGACCAATCTCCATTGTTGGTTGCCTTCTCACATATAATAAATCCTTTTGCTAAGTACACTGTTTTATATTTATGTTATCTTGGACAATTTTGTGCATGGACCTCTTTGTGAAGGTCTCACGCTACATTAGCTGCTTAATTGTATCTATGATTGCAGTATCCTCTCTCATGCACTGTTGGGCTTCCCAGGTTCCCTCCAACCTAGGACACCCATACTTTACCTCTTTTTGCACCACATCACTTTTCTTTGGTCAATTTCCATAACAATCACCCTCCTCAACTTAGGTTATTATTGCTTAAGCACTCTCTGCTGGACATTAATAACTTTAATACTTGCAACTAGTTTTCTGGCGTTGGGCCTGTGCACCATGCACCACTATGCTGGAAATGGGATAGTTATAGACACTCTCCTTACATGATATGGCTAATACTTTGGCTTAAAGTTATAAGAATTTCAGAGCTGCCTTTGAAATTGCAGTTTAATATCTCCCTGAGATTAGCATAAGATTTACAGCAAACTTGGGAGCACAGAAGCATTAAACAAAAAAAATGACAAAGCTTATGACATAAATCTAGAATTGATATCTGTTCATATTGAAACATAGATATAGTCTGCTATTAGTGAAATGGTATATTAACATTGGTTATTTATTCAAGAAAATTGCACCCTCCTTTTGGCTTCTATGAACCAGTGCTTGCTGGAAACACGCCTCCTACCGGGTGGCCATTATTTATATGTCATAACCCTGTATAAGAAGGGTGATAAATTGGACCTGGCCAATTGGCATCCAATTGGCGCCCAATTGCACTCTCTAACACTGATACAAAAATACTCACAAAAATTTTAGCAACCAGAATAGGCGCAATAGCCTCTAACGTCCTGTCACCCAACCAGTTTAGGTTCATACCAGGGCGCTCAATATGGAACAATATACACCCTGTTGCAAACATATGCCAATCCAAAGCAACTGGATCCCTGGTCTTCTTAGACCAGGAAAAGGTGTATGATCGCATTAGTTGGCCATACCTAAATTAATGCCTACACGCTTTCAAACTCCCACCCAGATTCATAAACTTGGCGATGCTCCTTACAGAATCTGCAACCATGGCTGTATGCGGCCCTGGCTTCCTAACTAACAGGATCACACAACACAGAGGGCTCAAACAAGGGGACCCCCTCAGTCCACTGCTGTATAATTTCAGTTTTGATTCACTCATTCGCATAGCTGACTCACACCTCATGGGCATAACTGCACAAGGCCAGCCAACAGTCAAGATATTGGCCTTTGCAGATGACTGCGTGGCAGTTATAGCTAACAACAATGATGCCCAACAGCTGGAACGCATCCTAGAGGAATACTCCATGGTTAGCAACGCATCACTCAACAAAAAGAAAACAGAAATAATTCTCTTAGGTAAGTACAAAAACAACTGAGCTACAACACCTGAACCTCACACCCCCATATGAAGGGAAAACCCACTCATCCTACCCTTCTCATCATCTCCCACCACCACTCCTGTCCGCCACCTTAGATATGGCTGGAAACAGGGGGTATGCCAATGAGACAATTGAGAACAATCTATTACAGTGGGTATCCAACTGCGTCGCCTCCCTCAAGGGAAGATCCCCAGGACTAATGGGGCAAGTAACAGTTGCTAACTCACTCGTCCTCCCAATAATGTGGTTCCCTGCCCACATGATCTCCTTCTCACCCACCTTCATAACTTCAATCCGCGCGCTCATCCAGGGCTGGCTGTGGCCTGGATCCCATCCACCCATACGGATGGAAACACTCTTTGGCCCACACTCCAGCGGAGGCGTAGGACTAATAGATTTTGAGAGCCACGCCAACCGCATCCTGGGCACCTGGATAAAGGAAGTCCTTGCCCCATACCTCCCGCAGCAACACTGGTCCAGGGCAGCTATGACTAACTTTGTGCAGGTGCTCAAAATAACCAACCCACATAGCTCACCCAGACTACTATCATACCTTGCTAAATGCCCCACCGCAATGGGCCCGCATGGAACCCCTCCTCACTTCAAACGCCTCCTCTGAGCCATCTACCACATTGGATGGACAGTAGAAAACACTGGCACTGTGCAGGAAGGGGATGACCCAGCTCCCACATCAGATTAAGAATACCAGAAGACCACCCTCAGAGAGACATGCTTGCTATGACTCCAACCATTGCTATAATCAAATACCTAGATGTGTTGGACATTCCTTATGACTTAACCACACAGAAGGCAGTGTGGAAAATGACGCACCACCCACTCCTACAGCTGAGGGTAAGAGCCAACGCCTGGCACTGCCTGAGAAGGACCTATAGGATGATGGACCAATCACATTACCTCCATGCAACCTGCGCAGTATGTGGAGGGGAGGGCTCCCTACACCACCACCTAGAAACATGCCCCCTAACTAAAGCCATATGGCGGGAAGTTGTGCACCTGCTTAAGCTCCAAGATGAGCAGGATTTATCTATCTCAAAGAGCCTCCTTGCACTCCAGCTCAAGTCACCAATCCCATCTAACATCCTCTCCCTAATGATACCCATTATAATGTGGACAATCCACACCATTGCCTTAGATGCGTTCAAGGGCATGGTCCCAACCATCCATGGGGCTATCAACAGGCTCCACATCCACTTACTGGAGCACTTCCAAGCCTGGCTCTATGGATACATGAGGCCAGGGCAACAGGCGCTCATAGAATTGTGGTTCTCACTCTGGTTCCTCCAAATGGACCCTTTCCTACATACCTGCTCCATAGCTGGGGAAACCCCCTTGGAGTAGCACACCAACCCCCATACCTGGCAGTCCCGCTGGCAACAGGGGTAACCTGAGTGCCCCAGGGTGCCCAATTTTATCTATCTTTTTTCCCCTTTTTGTTTGTTTCCACACATATTTGGTAATGCCCGTCCCCCAGTCAGCTTGCCTTGGTTAAATAAAACATTGGTCTATCTATACAAAAATTTCTGCATAGATAAAATGTATATTCTATCTATTTTTCATTTAAAGTATGTACAAATTGAGATAATTGAATCTTTGATACAAATACATAACCTCTTTATAAGACCACAAAATAATACGTGTTATACCAACATCATATATATATTACCTTTGACTACCTTGTTTGAACGATATCAAAGTTATGTTTCTGGACTTCTTGCTTCCTATAAATAATTTACAAGGTTTATTAAATTAAATAACTACTAGATACTCAGTTATTTAACATACTAGCTGCAAGAAATTTTTTTTTTGTTCATTATAAGCATATAATCTTTGTTTTTGTTAAATCTATATAAATTATTATGGTAAATCAAAAAAGATAAAGTAAAGTTAAGTATGTAAGTTGATTAATGAGTATGGTTTTTTAAGATAGAAACCTTCAAAAAATCTAGTACTAAAAAAAAAAAAAAAAAAAAAAAAAAAACCTTCAAAAAAGCAAGTTTTGGGGTTACTTTATCAGGAGACTTGGTAAAAGTTGATTTCAGGCCATCCTAATCAAGCCATGATACTTTTTTTAGAACATAAAATTTAAGTCTGAGATGCATTTATTTATAGGGTCAGATCTTTTTAGCAGAATTAAATTATCATTAGCTAATTTAGATAGCAAACTTATCTTTTAAATTCTGATATTTTTTATACCTTATAATAAAAGCATTTTTGTCACTGTCCATCACTTGTTGGCCTTAATTTATTTTATAATAATATAATCCATTTATAGATATAAAAAAGACACTGACTATGCTTGGGTAAATTTATGTAGTATGTGCTGCATATAAAGTATAATATATTGTTTTATTTATAAAGACAAAGTATGTTTACAAATAAAGTACACTTAGGCTTTATCTAAAGACAATATATTAAATAAAAAATGTTTGATCTATCATTAATGGCTATAATTTTTATATTTCATAATGTTTTTTACAAACCTTGATGTGAAAATAATAGAGTTGCTTATATAAGCTTTGTGAGCTGAATTTATTAATCAAGTCTTTTTAGATTTATGTTTAAGTTGTACAATATGGTTCTATTCAATCTATATATACAAAAATGAATGTCTGTATGTCTGTAACTATGTCCCAAATGCATTCCTATACCATTCATCCAACTGTGATAAAACTTTGGTGAGTTGTGTGCATGCCTGAGAAAGTTTATGAATTTAAAAAAATATTATTTTAATAGTAAAATAAAAAGTTTTATATGTAACAAGTGAAAATTCTATATATACTTTGATAGTGTTTGATATATTGTTACAGCTAAGCAGTTTGATATTCAGTTGATTTGATATTTTAAATGGTTTTGTTAAGTGGTTAGTGGTCATTTAGCTATTTAACAAGTTTATCTAAATCAAAACTTTGAATCAAAAGTCCAATTGATTTTAAAAATACCTCCTATAGCATAATTAGCTCTCCTCTCTCTCACAAATATCACTTTTTATAGCAAAAAGTGAATTGAACAAGAACTGAGAGAGCAACCAACTGCTATAATGAACTGCAATTTTATAGAGCAGTGAACAAAGGCCAACCAACTAAGCATAGGGAAGTCTAGCCGCCCATCTGTGTGCAGCACATAGAAATAGATGACTTGCCCACACTGATAGTCATTGAGATGGATGAACCATCTGCCAACCTTCCCACTGGCCCAAGCCCTGACATATCTAGAAATGAGGCTGGGCATTCTACCATTTATATGCCAAGTAATGAACTGGTGACACAAATTATAATGAAATGAGTGAATGCATCAATGGGTCATAGAGCCCTAATGAATAGAGCAAATGACAGGGTTGACTCCCTAGGATTGATGCCCACTGACACCCTAATGACAAGCACAACCTTCTAGGAGTGAGTCCTGATGCCAAGAACAGCGGAGTCAGGAATATTTCCCAGTGAACCTCAATCAGCAGGGGGACTGGGGCCTCACAGGGTGAGAAAATTCTTGCCAATAAAGCAAAAAACCTGGATGAGGTATTGGTGGGATCTGAAACTGACTCAGATTCAAATAACAAAAATTAGCAATTCAAACCAATAGAGTCAAGCAATAAAAAGTTTTCTTCTGACATGGAGAAACTTACCAAATCAGCTCAGGGTATTTGGGCGAAGAACAACTTGGGTGCTAACCCTGAAATATCCCAGTCAGGGGGTGAATGGTCCCTGACCAAAATCAATTTGGTAGCATTAGTAACTCATTGGGTAGAATACCTGATACACAATCAAGTGCAATCCCCAATGAAGGTATTCTGACAGGGGGCCATAGCTTGACAATGCATTGATAGCTGATCCCAAATATCTAATCACCAAACCAAGCTATAGTATATTGCTATTATAAATATGCCATGTTCAAAAGATACTGGTCCATGATGCAATACATCCTATCAGGTGATCATTTGCCTCTGGGTATACATCCATTGCAGGACCTGTTCTTTACAAAAACCCTGAGAATGGCTCTGATCCAACTATGAGGCTTCATTTACCATTATTGTGTATGGGTAATTCACTGTGTGCTCATTGCCAAGGTTATGAGCAATGAGCGCCCCCATCACAGAGGTTTGGTATTGAAGACCATTCAGATTATCTCCAATCAGCTCTTCCGGATCTCAAAATTCTTGCACATAATCCCCAGGTATTATAAGGCCACAAGTTTGGCTTTCCCTGCTGGATTGCTCATTGCATGCAATGAAGCTACTAATTGTCTGAGAATAGTATGGCCTGTAAGCCTGCTGCTGCTAGAACTGTGGCTAGTGATGGTGATCGCTGATCAGCAATGGTCAGAGGTGCTAGAACTCTAGCGGCCCAAATCCCCAGTCTTTTTTACCCTCAGCTGAATTGCCTGTATTCTACCCTCCCCTCTTACTTTCCCTTAATTTTATTTAATAAAGTATGGAGTTTTTTAAAAAAATATAGCATAATTGGCTCAGCTTTTGGCTCTAAACTTCAACTCTATAAAAGGTCAGTTCGAATCCTGGCGTAATCACTTTTTATACAATTTTCTTAAACTCACTGTCAATTCTGTCTGTCTGTAATCAAATCTTACAAGCTCTATTTCAGACACTTATCTATATATATAAAAGCAAATGTGTGTGTGCGTGATGCCCAGCCAAAACTAGAGCATGTAGAGCTCTGAAAATTTGGCGATAGGTGAACGGGAGGGGGTCCGTGTGCACCTCGAAGCCCGATTTTTAATTTTCATAGTAAAATAAAAAGTTTTATATGTAACAAGTTAAAATTTTATATGTTTTAATAGAAATCGGTATATTGTTATGGCCGAGAAGTTTGATATTCAGTTGATTCGATAGTTTAGATGGTTTTGTCGAGCGGTTGGTGGTTTAGGGTTGATTAAGCTTAACGGTTTTAATAAAGCAGTTAGTGATTGGTTGATTCGATAAATTAATTGGTTTCGGTAAGTGGTTGGTGGTTTTGGTTGTTTCGATACATTTAGTTTTGGTTTACGAAGCGGTTGGTGATTGGTTGATTTGGTATATTCAATGGTTTTAGCTAAGCGGTTTGGTGGTTTATCAATATGGATTATCTGATAAAGTTTAAACACCATAGCAAAGCACAGGAATCTTGATGCTAGTTTTATATCATCTTAAAAACCTTCCCAATTTGGTTCCCCTAATTGATAAAATAATTTTGGCAATTTAAGTAGAAGTTAATTTAGTAGTTTGGAAGACGTCATGTACACAATGATTTTAAATATAGAGAGATGATTTGGGTAGCAGTTTGGTGTTATTTGATTGACTCGATAAGTTTATTTTGTTTGGCTGAGTGGTTGATGGCTTTTGGTCGAATCAATAGGACACAGTTTAGTTTTGAAGGGTGATTAGTTATTGGTTGATTTGATAATTTCAGTTTAGTTTAGCTGAGTGGTTCGTGGTTTTTGGTTGATTCGATTGAGCAATAAAATTTGGCTGATTGGTTATTGTTTATTTATAGTATAAAATCTAAGTTAAATTTTAATATCTGAAATTCCATAGATACCGTAGCGAAGCACGGGCAACTCCGCTAGTACACTATAAAAATGAGCTAATATAAAAAGAACTTGAGAACTTAATTTTAAGGTTGGTAGGAGATTTTATTGTTTGCAAGTAAACTTTTTAGCGAGAAAATTTCATGTCGCTTTTATAAGGTAATGGAGGCTGCAGTTAGGAGTGGTAGTCATAAAACCATCTATGCTTATAGTGGTAATAGCATATTAGAATTATAAAATTGAGTGGGCGTTAACATCTTTTCATGTGAGAGTCAGAAATATTAACTAGCATTTTTCCATTAGTTGATTGAATTAGTTTTTCAGGCAGAAGTTGACAGCTATTAGAGGTTTATGGATGTAAAGCAATATATATAGTTCTATCTGCATCCATATAGCCATAAAAGCAGAGATAAGATAATCAGTAGACTTTAATTTATTGAGATGTAATTTGGCTGCTGCTCCTTTCAGCCACATTGTCAAGTATAAAATTATGAGGATGATGATGGATGGCTTGATGCAATTGGGTTTGGATGCAAGGTTACATTTGGATGTCCTACTTGGGCTTATAATAAGCATTAAAATAAACCAGAAAATATGGAATAAACCATTTATAGTGACAAATGAAGAGATGATTATCCTATTTAACAATGAACCGTATGCACAAAATAAACTGTGTTGACATCCAAGTAAAAAATGGCATAAGATAAGACTAACATATAAGAGATGCCACTTGCGTTAGGCTTATTTAAAGTACAAATTTATGCTGCTAGAAAAAAACCTTTCATTTTTAACTTATTGACAAAGTAAAAACAAAATTTGAAAGCTTAAGTGATAAATCTTGGGACTAATATAAATAGATGACCCGAATAGCTCATAGAAATAGATTGTGGTATCACTATACTTTAAGTTCATATAGATATGCTATCTGGTTATTGAATTAACTTTGGAAGTACAAATGAGGATTACAACCTGCTATCAATAAACATAAACATGGAAAATCATGAACACTACTTCAGATGCTTAAACCCTATAGTCTTATGAAATGCACTAACTGCAAACTTGCTTATCATACATATAATCATTTGCTAAATGCCAAATCAATTGCGTCAGAAAAGCCTTAAGATTAGCTACATACTAAAGCATAATGGGCAGTAGTATTAGGTAGTTACATGAATAGTTTTTAGTTATTTAAAGCAGTATTAGCAAAACTTGATATCAATAACTTTTTTGATTTGTGCAGCCACCGTATTATAATATCAACTAAGTATGTTAGACTTAGTCATCAAACATATTATTGTACAGTTATTTTACCTGAGTTTACAACTGAGATAAGAGCTTTATCCCAATTATTATATAGTCATACCTAGAAAGTAATCTTACAGGCTGTAAAATAGTGCTTGTAGGTAGTTATAATATGTGTTCTGGTAGCATGAGCTTGCTACGGCTCTTATTTTTATGCCAGCAACTTTTACTCTGTTTGACACTACCTACTCAACAATGGATTTGTGCAACGCTTGGTTGGCACTTGTTTAATTTATCTGTTGGGGATGCCTGGATATGTTATAGCAATATGGAATTTTTGTTTTATATAGCCAAAATAGTACATTATTGTGATGATTTTCTTATAAATTAGGGGTATCTGTGCTGTCATAGCATTATCCGCCATAAGGGCAAAATTTTATCATGTCCTAAAAGGGTATCATTAATATTATGACATGCGATATAATTAAACTAGTAATTGGCTAATCAGCATAAAAAGCAATATCTTAAGTGGTGCAAACTAATTTAGTACTGTTGACCTTGGCAATGGTATACTTATGACAAATTAGCTACTATGCAGAAATTGAGCTTTTAAGTTTCTAGGTGGACTAAAATAGCCTTATACCTGATAAAATTGTATTTCTAATCTTTGAGTATCTAACTACAGGGTGGTACCTAATTGATAGTAGCTGGCCATCAGCTCGGGTGGTGCTACCTGATAGATTGCTAAATATGCTTTACAGGTGTTAGTGGGTTATAACTCAGTATTTGTTTCAAAAAAGATATCAAAATGCCTGCTAGCAAAAAACAAGTTAACCTTAGGTATAATTCATGTAAAACTATATGATGAATCCATTGGATATTAAGAGTCCTTGTCCTTGTGTAGGGCTTTCCCGAGGTAGGATTGACTGCAGAATCTGCTGATATACTTAGCTCTTCATTAATTTTACACAAAGGAAAAATGTTTAGATATCTAGCACGTATGAACACAGCGTAATATAAATAAAAAGCCTAGAATCATTGATATTATTTCCGTAGCTCCGATTGGCTATCAAACCTGGCGATTAAACCTAGAGGTTAGGATCAAGGTAAAGTTAAATGATAAATTTAGATGTCAAACTAAAACCAAAAAGTTTGGCTCATAGTTTTGCTTAAAAACTAAACAGATTAATATGGCAAGCTATTTGGCGTTTATTGGATTAAGTAAGCTAGGGCCTTGTATCTATTGGTTAGCAGAAGCAGCAGCAGGTTGGGCGGTGGCTTCTGGTGGGGAAAGGGCTATCCAAGATGATTGAAATGTCATATCCCCCAGTTTGGTTGCCTCTATTTGGGCCTAAAATGGTTAGTGGAGCTAGCTAGTATCACTTACGCGCTTGGCCAAATAAGCATTCTTGCATTCAACGATAAAGCCAGCACTGTCATTGTCTACTTTAGTGCTATTGACTCCGCGGATGCCCTAAGATTTGAGCCATAATGAACTTAGGAAGCTTACCTTGAGGTGAACTTCAACAAGCTCGCGCTTTTCGGGAGCAAACCCAAAGACCTTAAAGGCCTTTGGGCGGTTATCAATGTGGTAAGTCCGGACGGCTGCTTTGGAAGCCCATTTGTTGGAGCTAAACCCACCCCTAAACACTGGCTTGATAGGTGGGCTTAACTTGGTAGGAGGATCCACCTCCATGGCTTCGGCTGGCTGGCTCTTTGAAGCCGATGCAGATGAGCCTCGAGTAAGCTTATACTTGCTAATCGAATCCATGCCTTCCTTAATGGAGTCGGAAAGGTTTTTCAGCAAATCCATAACGGATTTACGGCTCTCAGCAGGAAGGTTCTTGTTTTCAAGTTGAGCAAGCAACTTCTTCTGAGCTTCCACTTGCTTTTCCAGAAGCTCCGTTCTCTTCATGCATAAAACGAGCTGTTTCCGCGCTTTCTCATTCACGTCTTCTGGCTTGGTGAATGAAGTTAGTTTCGTCTCGGAAGCTTGATGTGGCGTAGGCCTGGGGGCGCCTGAATTTGGGACCCGCTTCCAGAAAAGTTTAACAAAACGATTATCGAAGATCGGGTCAGGAGAGTTATTTGCTTTAAGGGCATCTTCTTCAGTTTTAAATTCAACCTCGGCCTTGTTAGTGTACTTGTCAAGTGCCACTTGGGCAATCTCCCCAAATCTCTCAAAATACTCCTTGATACTTGCTTCGTTAAGTTTATCGGCTGGGACATTATCCAAAACTAGCGTGTTGCGGCTAATAGTATAGCCTTTTAAGGGCCCAGATTTGTAACCAGAATGGTGACTATCAGTACCAAATCGGCCACGTTGAAACCCTGCACGATGTCCGCGGGCGGGATTGGATGGCCGCGAGCCGCTCCGTTGTCCTCCAAGATAAGGTTCACTGGGATCATAATCATCTTGCGGGGCGTTATGCGGCTGTCCAGTGGACCCGTTAAAGGATTGATCGCGGACCTTCCTATTAAACAGTTCGATGTTATCCATGCGAATCGCATCTTCGCCATGAGGATAAGGACAATCTTCCGCCTTTACACAGTAACCTCGCTCTGCAAAGCTTAGAAAAAAGACTAAATAAAAATAACCTTCATAATCTGGGCAGCGCTGCAAATTTTGACGAGAATACTGAGAGTGGGAATTATTCGATCTATGTTTACAAGGTTAATTTAAACCAACTGAAGCAATACCTTGGGCCGGAGAACCGAGTATTGATGGACTCTATTGGAAAGGTCTGAGTCTTGCTCTCTTTGGAAAGGCCAGAATCATTGACCGGCTTCAATTTCTTGGGATCCCTTTCAAAATCTTTCTGGTCATCGTTATCAGTGGGAGTTTGGTTAACGCCCTGATCAGGTGAACCTTCAACCATCTTCTCTAGCCACTCAAATAGCTTTACGACAAAATCCGGAATTATGCGACTCCAAAAATTCTTCGAGCTGCTCAAGGCATTCTTTTTTAAGCTGTTCCATGGGCTTTTCATTTCGAACGAGTGCAATGATATACTCGGAAAGCGCCTCGTTATCGGCATCTGAGCTATTAGAAATAAGGTAAATAAACCATGGACAAAAAAATGAAATAAGCTACGGAAACCGTAGGAGCGATGAATAAAGAACAGCGGAAAGCTTAAAGGATAGTACTCAAGGAAAAGGCCGAGCCTTATAAGAAAATCTAGCACCTACATGGTTTCGAGAGATGCCAAGAGGTATTTCTTTAGCCTTGCGAGGTCTTTGCCGTCAATGATCATCTGGGTTTAAGATCTAGATACTTTGAAAAGTATTCGCGCTAAATTGCTCCTATGAATAAGGCAGCTCCGTCTAGATTAATTTTCAGAGAAATTTTGTCAGATTTAGTTTAGCATCGTAAAGACGATTTCACTGCACTGATTAAACCGTTATCCGTTCATCTACCTTTCAGCCAGCAATAACTTCCCAGAATATCTCAACGTCTATTTGTTTTTTAACCGAATTTGAAAAAGGAGAAGGTTATCAATTCGACCTGTATTTTTTTCTTTTTTTTCTGTTTGTTCACGCATAACTCTGAAAATACTGGACCAATTTGAATGATCATCCTCTTCAAAAATAGAGGATGCTCCAACTTAGGTCCCGTTTTACTTTTGTAAGTATTGGTCAAGTATCTGCCCATTAATTTAGTAAGTACTAGCCGATTTATCCGTGCTTCACTAAGGTGTCTATAAAATTTCAGATATTCGATTTATTAATACTAGGTACTAAGGTGTCTATAAAATTTCAGATATTCAATTTATTAATACTAGGTGACCCATGCGAATACTTCGCATCACTTCTGGTAATAGGATTCCTTATACGACTATCCTATGGATAGTACTTAATAAAAATAGATTATTGCAAATAACGAATGATGCAAACTGGTATTAACATAACAAAAATAAAGTATAATTTTTAAATAAAAAAACTAATTTTGAAGTTATGAAAAAACATTAATGAAAATTAGTAAATATACAAATAGTGTGATGTATATTTTAAAATAAACTTTTTTCTAATTCAAATGAAAATATTTTTCATATTATTTGTATATTTACTAATTTTTTAACAAAAAACTTACTATTTTTATAAGAAAATTTATTTTTTTTTCAGAAATTATGACAACAAACGCTTGCTACCTCAATATTATTGAGGTTAGAATAGTGCTCCACTGCTTTTGCAAATGTTGTATTACTTGTTTTAATTCGATTGACACGTTGTTTATACATTTATACGTTGTTTATGCGTTATTTATACGTTTATTCTATTCAGAGACTTCGGCACCACCATGACACTTTATACATGTAATTTTTAAATGAAATTTTTAAAATATAAGTTTTAAAATATAATTTTTTAATGAAAATATTAATTTTAAGATATTTAATTTTTTTGTGATTAGAGGTAAAAATAATCTTCAAAATGGTGTATCAAACATTAATTTTGATACAGTATTAAGGGAGATATTTCACACCGACAAAAAAAACACCATTGAGAAATAATATATAGAGGAGTATCCATCGCTTCCGAGCCCATTTTTTATTTACTAAATTAATGGGCAGATACTTGACCAATACTTACAAAAGTAAAATGGGACCTAAGTTGGAGCATCATCTATTTTTGGAGATGATCATCCAAATCGGTCCAGTATTTTCAGTTATGCGCGAACAAACGTAGAAAAAAGAAAAAAACATACATACAGGTCGAATTGATAACCTTCTTTTTCAAAGTCGGTTAAAAACCATTAAATATACCAAATCAACCAATCACCAACTGCTTCGTATTCGTAAAACAAACCTAAACTTATCGAAACAACCAAAACCACCAACTATTTACCAAAACCAATTAACTTATCATATCAACCAATCACTAACTGCATTATTAAAACCGTTAAGCTTATTAATCAACCCAAAACCACCAACCGCTTGCCAAAACCTTTTAAGTATCGAATCAACCGAATATCAAACTGCTCAGCCGTAACAGTATACTGAATGCCATCGAAAACATATAGGGGTTTCACTTGTTACATATAAAACTTTTTATTTTACTATGAAAGTATAATTTGCTTATTTTTCATCATTATAGGGAGAAACAATCTTCAAAATGGCGTATCAAACATTAATTTTGATACAGTATTAAGGGAGATATTTCGCACCGACAAAAAACACCTTTGAGAAATAATATATAGAGATAGATTTTATATTATAGTTAAACAAACCCACTCAGCCAAATCTAATTGCTCAATCGAATCAACCAAAAACCACCAACCACTCAGCTAAACCTAACTGAACTTATCAAATAAATCAATAATCACCCTTCAAAACTAAACTGTGTCCTATCGATTCAAACAAAAGCCATGAACCACTCGGCCAAACAAAATAAACCTATCGAATTAATCAAATAAACCAAACTGCTACTCAAAACATCTATATATTTAAAATCATTATGTACGTGACATATCTTCCAAACTACTAAATCAACTTCTACTTAATATGCCAAAAGTATTTTAATTAGGTGAACCAAATTAGGCAAGTTTTTAAAATATATAAACCTAACATCCATATACCCATGCTTCGCTACGGTATTTAGTTTATCAGATGACCAGCATACACCATGTTCATTTTGTTCTTTTTTTGTTTCTGTCATGTATCAGAGATGGCGTTGTATACGGATTTTAATTTTTTGTGATTTTCTTAATTTTCCAATGCGCGAGGAAACTTCTCGAGGCCTAGACGAACGAAAAAAAAATTCATCGAAATCAGTCAATCCGTTCTCGAGATATCATCAAAAAAGCCGTTCCATACAAAATGTATGAGAAAATGAATTTTCTTCATAATTTTTTTCGTGAATTTTTCCCATGTTTTAATAGTTATTCTGCTATTCGGGGCGGAGACAAATCCAACAAATCAAAGATCATAAAAATCGGTCCAGCCGTTTTTGAGTTATAAATGGTGTAACTAACCCGACTTTGTTTTATATAAATAGATGTCTGGATTGGGTCCAAATGTAAACTATAAGCAACTTAGAATATACATGCTGAGTATATCTATATATATATATTTCCCATGTTTTAATAGTTATTCTGCTATTCGGGGCGGAGACAAATCCAACAAAGCAAAGATCATAAAAATCGGTCCAGCCGTTCTTGAGTTATAAATGGTGTAACTAACACGACTTTGTTTTATATATATAGATATCGAAATGGGCTCGGAAGCGATGGGTACTTGTGGGACTAATACAACTCCGGATAAACTTGATTCCGGCATCGGGGTTTTTTTTAAAACTCCATACTTTTTTAATTCCGGCATCGGTGAAGCGATAGCTTCGAATCAACTTTTTATCTACTTAAAACACATTCACTCACTCACTCACTGACTGACTGACATCTGAAAGCTTCCAATCTAATAAGTTCATCTATTTGGGTGAGTGGGTGAGAATTGGCGAATATTATCTAATAATTCACCAATTTGCTCATCTGAAGCTAATCAAGTCTGATAAGTTTAATTTATTTGGGTGAGTGGGTGAGAATTGGCAAATAAGATCGTATCTGAAATTATCGAGCCTGATGGGTTCAATCTATTTGGGTGAGTGGGTGAGAATTGGCAAAAATTATCTAATAATTCACCAAATTACTCACCTGAAACTCAACGAAAATCAGTATTAGAGTTTAAGTAGATTAAGTAGTTAGGATAATCAACTCACCAGCCACGAGAGCAACAGTAGAGCTGTTAGTCAGAGTGGCTGGAGATTAGTGCTGGCACAGCCTATAGGCTACAATGTGAGCTTATCATCTGATGAACTTTAAATACTGTAGTGAAGCACGGGTATCTGGATGTTAGGTTTATATATTTTAAAAACCTGCCTAATTTGGTTCACTTAATTAATAAAATACTTTTGGCAAGTTAAGTAGAAGTTGATTTAGTAGTTTGGAAGATATGTCAAATGCTCAATGATTTTAAGTACAAAGAGATGTTTCGGGTAGCAGGTTGGTGTTATTTAATTGATTCGATAGGTTTTTTTGGCCGAGTTGTTGATGGTTTTTGGTCAAATCGATAGGATACAGTTTAGCTTTGAGGGGTGATTAGTTATTAGTTGTTTTGATAATTTTATTTAGGTTTACCTAAGTGGTTGGTGGATTTTGGTTGATTCAATTGAGCAAATAGATTTGGCTGAGTGATTTTGTTTATCTATAATATAAAATCTAAATTAATAAATTGAAAATCTTTAATTTTATAGACACTGTAGCAAAGCATGGGTAAATTGGCTAGTATATTTATAAAAAACCTCCTCTAGAATAATCAGCTCTACTGTGGATCACAGCTGGGTTCAAGGCCACCAAGGCCTTACACTGGTCATACACCCAAAGTCCACCAGCCACTGCATCAGACCTGATGAAAGCAGGCAGGACAAAGGAAAAAGTGGTGGAGTGGGGACCTTCTGGGATTGGTTGATGGAAGAGGCCATCAACTGATCCACCAATAGATTCACACCAATGGAGATAAAATACTGGTTCCAAGTGGGGCCAGTATGGACCTAGTGCATGAAAGGGCGGAGCTGGGGGTGACTAAACTGATTCACAAAACCCTTAGAGGATAACTATTCCTGATTGAGAAGTGGAAAATCTGGCACAATGCTGCAACAATTGCTGAAGCTGTAGACTGGGATGCAGCGGGGTTCACCCTGAATCAGCCCAACCGTGTATAGAAAATGAGATTTCATCACAGGTGGCAATGGTAATGAAAGGGGTCATGACCCCAGACTTGGGCCGAGAATGGCTCAAAGTGGGGATCTGCATCAAAACTATCTGGGATTGGAAGCAATCCCTCCCGGAACTGACACTAGCAGCCCTATGCCACTGAAGGTTTCACCCCCTCTGAAGTGTTCCAATGGAGTGAAGCGGGTGTTCCGGCAGCTATGGCACATGTATTCACATATGGGGCTGGAATAGTATCACAGTAAGGGACTGGTGCCAGTGTAGCTTGATTACGCTGGAGGTCCTTCAAAAATACCTCCACCCAATATGCAGCCCAGAATCTGCCCTCAAATGGTACCAACTGGGGTTCTCTCTGATGGATGCCCTAGAGTGGCAGAGCCTTGAGATCAGAGTGCAAATGGCTAAAAGTATCAGCTGCTGAGATATCAGCATTTACCAGATTGAAGCATTCCTCATCCAGGGGTTCAGCCTTGATGAATTGGCAAGCTGGATTTTGAAGGGGATGACCCCTGCCAAAGTACCCAAATTAAGCGCAAAAACCAAATCTTACAGCACAGCGGCAGCGCATACCAAAGACAACACCTGGAATAGAGCAGGGAGCCACAATGAGTACATTTGCCAGTTGATCAGTGGGGGCTTTACAGACCGCCAAGCTCTGAAATTGTACCTAAAGGATGCTATCTGAATCCACCTGAAGCTAGTGGAGGAGGAAGAATGGTCTGACCTGATAATGTTGATTTATCAGGAACTTGATGAAGGCCTAGCTGGAGGGGACTTTGATCACCACTGGGTACCTGAATGTGGCTACATAGATATAGTGATCCCAGGCAAATTAGACTGCAAGAAACTCCTTGAAATTGGTATCAAATACAAGGGGATTTATCTTTGAACAGAGCCAACCAGATATGCCAACCAAACCAACAAGGTGGGTAACCTTCCAGAATCTCCCACTGATTGTGAATAGGAGTAGGTGCACAAAGTGATCCAGACTGGATTATCATACTATGGGGAAGTACAAGAATTTTGGCAAGCTGGTGGCAATTACATCACAAAGTGCCTCCACCCCAGACAGTGAAAGCGTTGTATGAATTGGCACCCTGGATGAAGCTGAACAAAATTGCTCTACCCTGATTCATCTGCCTGCCTGGCCTCAACAGAGTAGTATACATCAAATAGGAGGATGCCAAACAAGTGTGCCAGTTCTGTTACCAGACCATCCACACAATGGCTCAATGCCACCACCGTAAACATAAAACTACATGGGAATATGAATATGACCCCATCGGGGGGGTCACCAAGGTTGGTACCAAGGCTTTCCTCCACCCAAAAGCCAGAGAATGGATCCCACGCAACCTAACAGAGGTAGCAGATATGAAATGCCAACAACAAGAATTGGACCTGGCACATAGAGAAGCATGAAAATGAGAATGTACATCCTGGGGAATGTCCCCTGGCTGTTGATTGGGTCATTTTCCCATTCCTGAGTAAGAAGACACCAAAGAGGATGGTGGTACCTCTCATTACTCAGGGTGATCTTGATCACGTAGTAGATGAGTGGTGGGTAACAGCTCTTCTGCTTCAGATCCCACCTCCAGTACCCACACTCACCTTGGCAGAACTGTTATAGGGAATTAGTGAAATCTGCATTGAGATTGTCAAATTGAAATCAGTCAGATATGATTTGATTGGCAATAAGCCCGATGCTCAGATCTCAAATGGCTGAAAAGGCATGAAGATTGAGGTATCAGCCAGAATGCTAATGGTTCCAATTTGATCAATATGTCAATCAAACAAATCACCCTCCTACCAAAGTTGTCAGGGATCATCCTTGACAATCAGGCTATAGCATCAGGCGCCATCAATGAGGGTTCAAAGCCCCCTGTTGACAATTTGGGCATTGCGGCTGATGTGATGCCACTGACTGAACAAATGGCCCAGTGACTGAGTGTGGGCAGGTTGGGCGTCCTGAACCCATTCCCAACCAAATGGACCCACCCCTATGTGGGGTGGCCTTGGGGGATTCCCATCGCTCATCAGGCCAAACGCCGTTGCACCAACCATTGGAAATGTAGCTGAGCCTTAGTTCAGATGTTTGAGGTCAATCTGATAGTGACTCAGCCCACTGCTGAATTTTTTGATGTCAGTTCCCAAGGAACAAACCCACCCATTCCCAAATAATTTTCCAGTTAGGTCAAAATTGAGGGTCCTGATCCCAGCTTGTCACTACCCCAATCGACCACTATTTAATCAATTGCATAGCACTGAGAAAATAGTTAGGCTCAATTTTCTTCCTTTTCCTTCAATAAAAATTTTGCCAAAAAACCAAACAATTTTTTATTGTACTACTCCTTCTGACCGCATCCCTGATGGCGTTTCCCTGGTGGCCTCTCAGTCCATATACCAGATGGCTCTACCAATACTCTTGGTCACTATGGCCCCCTCTGTCATCGATTGGATTCTTCAAGTCCAATATTTTTGGCTCTACAACCCTGTTATTGCAAACTTTCAATACCAGTACATGGGCATCTTGTGGCCTTACATCCACCAATTGCAAGAGATTATCTGTCTCCTTACCACCCCAGTTGAAATGACCCCATATGCTGAGGAACTCATCAAAACTATCTCTGTGATCCCCCCCTGCAGCAAGGCCCTCTGGGTCAGGAGTGGACTCACTGTGGTTTGTCATCAGGATCATACTCACTGTTGTGCTGCACCAACAATTCATCATTTCCTAATGCCTGGCTCCATATTGAGTCGTTTGGTCAGCAATGCCTCTGGCATTCTGGCTTGCTTTTTGGGTGCTTATGCATCCTGACTGGCAGGCTAATATAAACTTCTTCTGCTGTTTCCATGACATAATTGACCAACCATTATTTCCAGCCACTTCCGCCTTGTTCTTTGAACTGGGTGCTGCAGTGGTTACCCTTTACCAAATGAATGTGCAATCAGTAGTATGCTGTTTGTTGTTTGTTTAGTCATTTTCTGACTTTGGGAGAAGCATCCGCACTACCTTGGGAAATCACCTTCAATCCACCCAAGCTGCGCGGATTGCATCTACTCCTCCTTCCACAAGCCTGGGGAAGTTCGAGTATCCCCTCCCAAGAGATTGCCAATCAAGTTCTTGACGCGCTCGCTGAGGTGCAAATGCATACACCAATTGCACTTAATAATGCTTCCGCATTATCCCATGCCCAACAACAGTTTGCATTGTTAGATGCTGTGGATGGGGATGCCTGACGTTGGGTGAGAGGTCTTTTGCACTCTTCCTCACAAGCAGGAGACTCCACCCCATTGATGGCTGTCATGTTGGTGGCCCTGAAATCCCCTGTGTCACAATCAGACCACCTATTCAGACTGGTATATGCCATGGCTGAAGCCCCTAGCTTGGTCTCTTTGATTTCTACCTTTCATAAGCTGGCTCCCGCGTCAGGTCTCTCTATTGATATGCTTCAGGCAGTCTTTAGATTGGGCTTGGATTTGGATTCTGCTCATCATGAAGTCTGGTCCACCGTCCAAGGATCAGTAGATCAAATATGTGCCACTGCAACCACCATCAACGCCTTACCCCATCATGTTACCCATTATTATAAGGGGAATTTCTTGATTGGGTTACCCAAAGTAGATGCAGATGACGCGCCTATCTCCAAATAAATGGTAGATCTGGGTACCAATCTTGCTGTAATCCCCAAGTCTGAGTTGGCAGATACAGAGTTACCCATTAATAAATCTGTTCAAGCCCAGATGGAGGAAGTCATTTCCACCGCCCTCATTCTTCCAATCTTTGCTCCAGCAAAGGACCCCAATCTTACCCCTGATATACCAGTTATTTCTTCAGTTGCAAATGAGTTGGTAAAATCTTCAAATAAACAAAACTTCGCTTATTTCCTATTTCCTATGAAGATCAGTGTCAGCTTCTATCATGTCTCCTTTGAAGCCCTGGTAGATACTGGAGCTGCGGGGAACTTCATGAGTGTCAAATTGGTGCAACAATTAGAACTGAAAATGGATGCAGGCCCCTCAGTGATGGTGGCCTCATCTGCTTCCCAGCCCTTATATGTCATTTGCCAACCGGTACCTTTTTCAATCCACCAGTTCAGCTTCTGCGATCATTTCTTGGCCATGCCAAACTTGGTGTTTCCAGTGATCTTAGGTGTGGGGTGGTGGCGCTGACAACATGTTAAGATTCATTTAGAGTCTAATACATTGTCATTTACTAGTGATCATCTGGAGGGAGAATTCCCTTTTAATTGACACCCTCAAGAAGATACAAGGAACCAGCTCTATCACTACCCTAGTCACTTCTGCGGGCATCCCGGCCAATTTCCCCAAAAGCTTAATGTGCTATCAGAGAATCTTTGACATGGAAAAGGTGGATCACCTGCCTAAGCACACTAGGTTTGATTGTGGGTTTCAAATGACCGTGGAGTTGGTGAACATCAACTGTCTGTTGTATCCCCATACAGAGGAGGAAGAAGTTGAACTCAATACCTGGTTGGAAGATATGTTGAAAAAAGGTTGGTTGTTCAAGGAGACCTCACCCGTCACCTCCCCCATCATCTTCACCAAAAAGCAGATGGTTCTCTCCGTCCCTATGTGGATTACAGTCATTTGAATAAAATAACAGTTTCTGATCCCTACCTATTGCCTCTGGAGCAGACAATTAGCCAGGCAATCGCCAAATCCTGTGTGTTCTCTAAGTTGGATCTGGTGAACGCCTTCAACCAAATTTGGGTAATGGAAAGGCAGGAATGGTTAACAGCGATCTGGACAAAGTGAGGCATTTTCCAATTTCGTGTAATGCCCTTCAGACTAAAGAATGCTCCTGCTACGTTTCAACAGATGATTGACAATGTACTGGGAGACCTCCAGTTTACCTGTGCAATTGCATACATTGATGATATCCTGGTTCACTCCCCAACTCCCAAACAACATGCTACTGACTTGGACGCGGTGGTGGTCGCCTTGCATAAGGCAGGTTTGTTTCTCAAACCTTCCAAGTGTGAGTTTTATAAGGAGGAAGTTACTTTCCTTGGGAACCTGGTTCTCAAAGATGGCTATGTAATCCCTCCCAACAAGTTAGATGTGATCCAAGAGTGGCCAACCCCAACTATGCAGAAAAAACTTTGGAGTTTCTTGGGAACTATCATTTTCCTAAAAAGTTTTCCCCAGCACTTTCCCAGTTGGCTGCACCACTCCACCCCCTTACTGGGAAAAACGTACCATTTTGTTGGACACCCAAATTCCAGAAGGCGTTCAAATCAATCAAGGAGGTGTTTGTGTCTCCGCCCATTTTGAAACATGTCAATCCCACCAAACTGTATATTGTTGCATGCGATGCCTCATCAGTAGCAGTGGGAGTGGTGTTGCTTCAGGAGCATGATGGTCTTGACCATCCAGTCGCTTACTTTTCCCAGAAGTTCACAGCCATGGAGCAGTCTTGGGCCATATACAACAAGGAAATGGCAGCTGTTGCATGGGCATTAACTCATTGGCGGTATCTGTTGCAGGGTGCCCGCCATGAATTAATGGTCCGCATGGATCACCGGGCTCTTTTATAATTTTGCAAACCCCATAATTGGTGCATTGGCAGGCCCAAACCTATCAGGACCTGTGTAGTTTTAACTTTAAATATGGATTTGTTAAAGATGCGTTCAATGTACTTCCCAATTTCCTAAGCCGCAGTCCTACCCACTGTCCCTCAGAACCAGAGAAAGTGGACCTCATTACCATGATTCCTGCCGCTCAAATCCTGTCAATCGTTCCCCCCATTGTTTCCTCCATCACTTTGGCTCCTGACGCCCCACTAGTGTCTCAGGTTTTAGCCAGTCAAATGGCCTGCCCTGAGGGCTTGGAGTTGGTCGAGAAGTTGGCTCACTTGAGTCACAAACACTTCCTATACTCCTTAGAAGAGGGACTCATTTACTTTCACTCTCACATTTGGGTTCCCCCCTCCTTCCAATCAGAGGTATTCCACGCACATCATGATCTCCCCACTGTTGGACACCCCAGTAACAAGAAATGCATCAATTTAATCAAGCAAACCTTTTATTGGGCAGGTCTGGCAAAAGAGGTCCCAGCTTGGATCACCGATTGTATTACTTGTGCTAGGGCCAAGTTGGATCACTCCATAAAAAATGGCCTCCTGCACCCCTTACAGCAGGTGGAGGGCCCATGGACCTCAGTGTCCATGGATTTTATTGTTGAACTCCCCTGTTCTAATGGGTTCACAGCGGTGATGGTAGTGGTGGATCATTTCATAAAATTTTCTCTTTTTATACCTTGTACTTCCACAATTATGTTGTAAGAAACTGCCCATCTTTTTGTACGCCATGTGTTTTTGATGTTTGGCCTTCCCCAGGAGATCATCAGTGACCAGGGTTCACAGTTTACTGCACATTTTGGAGTGAAATCCTATTGATCCTAAATTTATCCCCCTGTTGATCCCTGGCATATCACCCTCAGTCCAATGGATAGACCGAGCAGGTCAATCAAGTCCTTGAACAGTACCTGCATTGCTATGCTGCAGCAGCGCAGGATACTTGGGCTAGTGACTTGCCTCTCACTCAATTTGCTTACAATAATGGGACCCATGCGTCCATGGGGTTTTCCCTTATGAAGCAACGTTGGGTTATAATCCTTCATTTTTGGTCAGGCTGTGCTTGTGGCCTGAGGTTCAAGCTGCCGCAGACCACACTGCCCATATCAGATCGACTCAAGCTTTAGTGTGGGAACACCTTACCAAAGCCATCGTTGACTACAAGCAGTTCGCGGATTGTAAGCATCTTCCAGGTCATGATTTTACAGTGGATTCCTATGTCATGCTTGATACCTGTCATTTAAGAATTCAGACTCCTTACTATAAATTTGCCAGTAAAAGCTTGGGCCCCCATTTATTGGAGGAGGTATTGGGTAATGGGGCGTTCCAACTGAAGCTCCCTGCGCATTGGAAGCAGCATCCTGTTTTTCATGTTTTCCAGCTGTTGCCCTTCAAGGGTGCAATTCCCACAGAACTGGAACTGATCATTGTCAATAATGGGGAAGAAGTCAAGGTAGAGGCTATCCTGGCATCTCAGAAGTCGTGACGTTCCATCCAATATCTAGTAGCCTGGAAAGGATATCCAGCCTACAAAAATAATTGGTCAAGGCGTGCAATTGAGCGAATTGCATGGACCTGGTTGAAGCATTCCACATATCCCACCCTGAGGCTCCCCACCTCCCCAGAAGGTCGTGACAATTATGGCAATCAAGTTATGCAAGGCACACAAGAATGTGGCTCTGGTGCAGTTTCGGTGTTGGGGTCCTTCCTTTGGAAAAAGGAAAGGGTAATGTAAGTCATGGGGAACATCCCCTGGCTGTTGATCAGGCCATTTTCCCATTCCTGAGTAAGAAGACACCAAAGAGGATGGCGGTATCTCTTGTTATTCAGGGCGATCTCGCTCACATAGTAGACAAGCAGTGGGTAACAGCTTTCACTTCAGATCCCACCCTCAGTACCCACACTCACCTCAGCAGAACTGTTATGGGGAATTAGTGAAATATGTGCCAAGATTGTTGAATTGAAATCAGTCAGATCTAATTTGAGTGGCAATCTGGCTGATGCTCGGATCTCAAATGTCTGGAAAGGCATGAAGACTGAGGTATCAGCCAGAATGCCAATGGTTCCAATTTGATCAATATGTTGATTGAACTAGTCACCTTTCTACCAAAGTCATCGGGGATCATCCTTGATTATCAGGCTATAGCATCAGGCACCATTGACGAGGGTTCAAAGCCCCCTGTTGACAATTTGGGCGTTGCGGTTGATGTGATGCCTCTGACCAACTGAATGGCCCAGCGACTGAGTGTGGCTGGGTTAAGCGTCCCAAACCCATCCCAACCAAATGGACCCACCCCTATGTGGGGTGGCCTTGGGGGATTCCCGTTGCTCGTTGGGCTAAATGATGTCACACCAACTGTCAGAAACATAGCTGAGCCTTGGTTCAGATGTTCGAGGTCAATCTGATAGTGACTCAGCCCACTGCTGAATTTTTTGATGTCAGTTCCCAAGGAACAAACCCACCCATTCCTGAATAATTCGCCAGTTAGGTCAAAATTGAGGGTCCTGATCCCAGCTTGTCACTACCCCAATTGACCACTATTTAATCAATTGCATAGCACTGAGAAAATAGTTAGGCTCAATTTTCTTCCTTTTCCTTCAATAAAAATTTTGTCAAAAAACCAAACAATTTTTTATTGTACTACTCTTTCTGACCGCATCCCTGATGGCGTTTCCCTGGTGGTCTCTCAGTCCATATACCGGATGGGCTCTACCAGTACTCTTGGTCACTATGGCCCCCTCCATTGTCAATTGGATTCAGCAGTCTAATCATTTTGGCTCTACAACCTCGTTATTGTGAACTTCTGATACCAGTACACAGGCATCTTGTGGCCTTACATCCACCAATTTCAAGAGATTATCTGTCTCCTTACCACCCCAGTTGAAATGACCCCATATGCTGAGGAACTCATCAAAACTATCTCTGTGATCCCACCCCTGCAGCAAGGCCCTCTGGGTCAGGAGTGGACTCACTTTAGTTTGTCATCAGGATCATACTCACTGTTGTGCTGCACCAACAATTCATCATTTCCTAATGCCTGGCTCCATATTGAGTCGTTTGGTCAGCAATGCCTCTGGCATTCTGGCTTGCTTTTTGGGTGCTTATGCATCCTGACTGGCAGGCCTGTCTAAACTTCTTCTGCTGTTTTCATGACAGAGAAGCGGCAAAGTAACCCAAAGTGGATGAAAAACTGTTTATAAATCTGAATTTTATATCTTACACAATGGATGAGGGAACTGATCCTGGACCAACAGAGCAACGTCCAACCCAAGCATAATGGACAGTTCATGAGGAGGAAAGATGGCAGAAGGTGAACCTGAAGAAGTCTCTCAAGCAAGGATGGATGCAGGAAGCCAACAAATCGAAATCAAAGCCTGATAAGCCAAAAGCAAATACTAAATTGCATTGGAAGTAATTGACAAATAAACCTGAGGTGACTGGCAAAAAATCAGCAGGTGCAACAAAATTGACAAAGTTGGCTGGACAATCACTGACTAAAAATTGAGTTCTGCCACTAAATCAAATGAAGGGGGTGAATCCAAATGACGGATGAGGGGGAATCTGCCACTCTGCCAGCAGGGGACAAGGGGCACCCAGACTCAATCATAAAACCATCCCCATTATCCATTGACATGGATATGGGATGGTGACTGAATTCCCAGTAGACAGGATGCCCGAGAATATAATCCCAGTTCCAACTGACTGACCCCAAAAACTGAATAATACACCCTGCCAACCATCGATGCCACCATCATATACCAACCAGACCTCAGTACATGATTCGATCCATAACCCAGACAACGCTAAACCTCATACCTGTGGGTCAGGCAGCTGAAAATGAGGATAGTGACCACAAATGCTTGGGGAATGGTGAGCATACAAATGAATAGGAGGAAGATGCACCATTTAAAGACTAATAATAATATTGACCTATTTTTTATTTCAAAAACACAAGCTGGTAACCAAAAGGAAGTGATGTAGAGTTCAAACTGCGATGTGAAAAACCACCCATGGTCCCGCCAAATAGGATACCAAGCCCTATGGATGGACCATGTGGCGATTGTCACAATGGATAAGAAAATAGACCTGGAATTCATGGAAGAAACTTATGCCAGTAGGATCTTGATAGCGATGGCTACAAACAGAGAAACTGGCAGGAGCATACAAGTGGTAGCAGTCTACGCCCCACCAAAGCTCCATGAAAACCTTATTTTTGGGAATTATTAGTGGAAGTGCCATCTGAAGTGATGACCATAATAGCAGGAGACCTGAACTGTTGGATGAATGCGAGCTGGGATACGTTCCCAACAAGAGAACGCCCCAACAGTAAGGCTGACAAGATGCTCAATTACCTAGTCAAATCAGGGATGTGCCTAACGATTGACTAAGAGGATGATTACCCAGCCAACTTAATGCGGTGGGCATATGACGCCGCTGGATCCCCACTGTCAGGATCACATTTAGACTACATCCTAGTATCATCAGATCTCAAGCTGATGACGTCCAACAGCGAGGTTAGCATAAATGCCAAAAGTGACCACATGGTCATCCATGTGGATATTGACCTTGATGAACCTCTGAGGAACTGCGAGTGGCAACTGGCACCAGCCATGCTGAGGGATGGGGAATGGCGCCAAAAGGTTGATGCTGGACTGGATTGACTGGTAGCGTATCTGGACAACTGCCCAGAGTTGGACCCACTAGAATGATGGACCTGGATCAAAGCAAAAATGAAACACAATAGTATGAAGTTCAAAAAAGCGACCTTTTACAAGCAAACTGCCACTGTGAAGCAACTGAAGTCTAAATTAGAAAGGCTGAGGCTCACCCGGCAGGACAGTGAAGACTAGTGGAGCGAGTACTGAACAACACACAAAAAGTATTGGGCCATAATGATGAAGCAAGACTCAGAGAGATGGACCAATGCAACTTACTGATATCAGAGCCTAGTGGGGACAATGACCAAAGAGGGCCTGAAGCACCTCAAGGAAATTTGAACCAAGGCTAGGGTATGGGAAGTGGAGACAGTGGAAGGGGAAGTATCAACAGACCCTGAAACAATCAAGTGCAAGGTTGAGCAATTCTATGGTGATCTTTTCTGACAAAGAGAAATGAGAAAATTGGTGACAAAAACCCTTATTGACCTGACCAAGCTGGCACTGGGGGCTGTACGCCAGAAGATGTCACCAAGCTATCCACTGAAATCTCTATCAATGAAGTTAAGAGGGCGCTAAAGGAGTCAGCCAAGAATGAAAGCACCAGGCCCTGACAATATGTGTGCAGAAATATACAGCATATTCTGAGACCGCATTGTGCCAGAGCTCAAAGCCCTCTTTAACCACTGTTTGCAAAATGGCCAGCAAATTCTGGGAGGCCAAGAGACCCAAATCATACTTCTGTACAAAAAGGGCCTCAGATGCCAACTTCAGAACTGGCACCTGATTGCGCTATTAAACAAATTATAAACTGCTCACGCGCATACTATCTAATCAACTGATGGCAATGGCACCGCGCATGCTCCATAATGCCCAGAACGGCTTTGTCAAAGGCCATAGTATATGGGACAGCATTGGTTCAGTCCAGAGCATACTCCAGGATGTGAGGGGCATTAAACAGGGGTACCTTATGTTCCTTGACATGGAAAAGGCATACAACCGAGTAGCGTGGTCATTCCTTCATGAGGCACTAAAGGCAGTTGGTATCCCTGACACTTTTAAAGCATGGATAAAGATGCTGTACTTGGGCCTGGTAATGAAGGTGATTGTCACAGATGGCATAACTAATGAAATCCCTGTCAGGCAAGGTCTCTGACAAGGTGACCCTATGTCACCAATACTCTTTAATTTTGCAGCCAACATTCTACTGGCGGCAGCGGATGCAAAGCTATGGGGTTTAGTCCACCCCAACCAAATGCCACTGAAGATGCTAGCATTTGCTGATGATATGGTAGTAGGCATAAGCTCACCGACTGACCTCCAGGGCACTGAGGAACTATTAAACCTCTATCAACTAGCATTGAATGCAAAAATCAATTTGGCAAAAACCTCAGTGATGAGGGTTGGCAACCCAAGCTTCAGCCCGCTGACTGGCACAACGCCAATCATGAACTCCCAGATAATCCAATACCTTGGAATACTCCTAAACAATAAGGGACCAGCGGTACTGGAGACTGAACAGGAAGTATTGTCAAGCTTATTGATCCAAATAGCATGTTGGAAGAGCGCCAGACTATGCCTCAAGGAGAAAGTGCAGGCGATAAATGTCTTCATCTTCTCAAAGTTGTGGTATGTTGCTCATGTGCTGCCAATGAGCCCAAACTTAGAGAAGAAAATCAGGACAATGCTTTGAACCTTCCTGTGGTTCAAGGCGAAGGTTTTGCTGATACCGCTGGAAGCCCTGTTGAAACCAAAGAATGAAGGAGGCATGGGCCTCCTGGACTTCAAATCTCATGCCTGGCATATATGGGGGAAGTCTTTCCTTAAGCTAACACAGATGCACATGCGCTGCCTGACCCTAGCGTGGGGCATGAACTGGGCAAGAGCCCAAGGCCTCAAAGAGCTGGTATCTCCCTGCTCAATACATGAATGGATGGCGCACCACCCGCGGATAATATCCTGAAAAGGCACTCCACACTACTGGTGACTATGCAATTGGGCCATGTGCCAGGGCGGATGGTCATTTGAGTGATTGGACCAAGATGTCGACCAAATTCAAAGAGATCTCAAAGCACATAATTATGCAATGATTTTTGTAATGAGTTGGGAGGAGCATAGCCAAATTGCTGATGAATACGCTACCAATTCAATCAAAATAAGGTACAAATTGATGCTGATAGAATATGGAGAACCACTTCCAAAACTGGGGTGCAACCCACCCACCCATCCATGAGTCCTAAATGACTGGACTACCAAAGGCCACGACACCAACTACCTGACAAAGGAGTTGATTTCAGGCCTGAACTCCCATTTGGTAATGGCCAAACAGCATTCAGTAACCTGGTGGATCCTAAATCAGGCATTCAAATTGAGCAAGCACAGCGGGCCAGACTACCAGCACAAAGAATGCCCCATATGCGCTGAACCGGAAGCAGACATAGCCCACTGGTACTATGAATGCGCCGTGTTCAAAAAATACTGGTCCACAATGCATTACATCCTATCAGGTAAACAATTGCCACCAGGAATACATCCATTGCAGGACCTTTTCTTTACAAAAACCCTGAGAATGGCTCTGATCCATCTATGAGCCTTCATTTACCATTATTGTGTATGGGTAATTCACTGTGCGCTTGTCACCAAGGTTTTGAGCAACTAGCGCCCTACCACAAAGGTTTGGTATTGAAGACCATTCAGATTATTTCTGATCAGCTCTGTCAGATCTCAAAATTTTCATGCCTAATCCCCAGGTGTTATAAAGCCACATGTTTGGCTTTCCCTGCCAGATTGCTCATTGTATGCGATGAGGCAACTAATTGACTGATAATCAAATGGCCTGTAAGCCCGCTGATGCTTGAACCATGGCTAGAGTTGGCAATCGCTGATCAGCAATGGTTGGAGGTGCTAGAACTCTAGCAGCCCAAACCCCCAGTCCTTTTTATCCTTGCTGAATCACCTGTATTCCGCCCTCCCCTCTTACTTTCCCTTAAAATTTATTTTTAAATAAAGTATGGAGTTTTTACAAAAAAATCTAGAATAATTGGCTCAGCTTTTGGCTCTAAAAAATTTTAAAAAAGTCAGTTGTTTGAATCCTAGTGCAATCACTTATAATATATGTCCTATGGCTGGGGGGTATGTTCAAAATCAGGCAAATGAGATCATATTGGGAGGAGCTTAGATCATTATAGATGGCTATCATTTTTGCATAATTTGACCAATAAACTCATCTAAATTTGGTAAAATGTATTATTTTAGATAGTGATCAATAAATTTACCATAGATTGACTAATAAAAGCAACCAAATCTAATAAAATGAATTGTTGTAGATAGTGATCATTAAATACAGCATATGTTGACCAATAAAATCAACTAAATCTAATAATATGAATTATTAGTATATTTGTTTATAAGATACTATATATATATATATATATATATATATATATATATGAGTTTTATTTTTATATAGAAATAGTAAGGGGTCAAAAAGGATATATAGAGATAATAATATTTAATAAAAGTAGTAAAAAGAGCCACTCTTAAAGATGCACTAATTTTTTTTGTGGGGGGGGGGAAGAACTGGGGTAAAAGTTTTTTTGGGAAAAAAAGAACCTTCTTGAAAAAAATTTTGAGAAAAAAAGAATCTTCTTTATAAAAAGCTCTAAAAAGTATGAAATAATTGAGAAATTATGTCTCTCAATAAAACCCTTTTTGAGGTCAGCGCCATATTTTAACTGACTTATAATAGGCATTTATAATATATATACTCAGCACTGTATATTCTAAGTTGCTTATAGTTCACATTTGGACCCAATTCAGACATAGGATATAAATTTTATTTGTGAGCAAAATTTTATGTAAGGTTGGAAGATGACATTGACTTCAAAAAGAGTTTTATTGAGGAGGCATAATTTCTCAATTATTTCATATTTTTTAGAGCTTTTTTTAAAGGAGGTTCTTTTTTCCCAAAATTTTTTTTAGCACTAGTGGTGCCCAACCTAAAAGGGGAGCTGCCACACATTCAACTTCTATTTGTTTGTTTGTGTTGTTTACAATCTTTATTGCTATACAATCCTGATAAGACTTTTTTCTAAAAAATAGAGATTTCTTGGGAAAAGTATTTTAGAGATATGTAAGAAATTATGTATAAATTATTTGAATATAACTAACTTATAATTTAAAATATATATAATAAAAATGGACAGATAATTTTAATTTAGAGATGTTTCTATCATTTACTGAAAGATAATTAGTCTGTTTAAAATATTTTAGTCAAGTATTAAATTTTTATTTTACTTTATTTTATTTTATTCTATTTAAATTATATAAAGGTAAAGTTGATGAATCTAGGTAATGGTTTAGGCTAAAATTGAGCCTTAGTACTATTTATCATAATAATTTAAAAAACCTTTATTTCTTTTTTTCATTCCATTTGCTATAACTTTTAGTAAACAATTTGATTCAAACAGAACAATTTGATAATCAATACCAGGCGAGATGAGCACAATTAATAAACAAGGACAGAATTGAGAAAATGCAGTAAAGGGTAGCAGACCTGGATCTGAATCGCCCAAAGGCATCAAGCACACAGTTATAAACAAAAATAATAGTAAAAACAAAAAAACCTGAGGTGGTGCATCCCACAGGCTTTGTTAATTTTTTAGTAAAGTACTGTAGTTACATGGAAGTATCCCACTTCCAACTGCTGTCATCAGTTGAACATAGGTACATATATTCTTGGGCACAGAAACACTGGCAATGTGGGAAAAATTTGGGGAAGCCCAACAAAAATTATAACCACACATGTTGTACTTGACAACCAATACTAACTGCCATGGTTGGGTAAATCTTGGGTTTTAGACAGCAGAAGAAGCAAACAAAGCAGCTAAGGTCAGAGTAGTGATCAATCTTCCTAATGGTCAACGTTTGGTATTGACCAAATGCACACATTGGATAGAATCCAAAGAAATTTTATAATTTTTGACTACCTTCTGATTACACTGGCATGCACATTAGTCAACAATATCTCCAGGAAGGCTTAGAATCCTACAGAGAAATCAAACAATTAGAAATACAAAGATTTCAGCTGATGCTGACCCTTAGCACTGGGAAGGCAATCACAATTATTTCTTCAAACCAAGAGATAGTGGAGGATATCATAAAAATCCCCCACATTGCATCCTTTATTATTGATGGGAAAAGTACCAATTATTCCATGCAACAGTGGAGAGTGTGCCCCCCATATGTAACCACTGCCAGGCCTTTGGGCACAAGATAGATGATTATCCTATAAAAGAAGGCCTAAGTGAAAAGGAATTCTGTGAGAAAGAAATGGGGGAAGATGACTCAGAGTATGCCAAAATCACTGACACCACACAAGCATTCAACTGGGGAGAATTTGGATAATATAAAATAACCAACCCAATTTCCCTGAAAGAATGAAAAATGGCCAAACAAGCTCACAAGTTGCCTTCAGCCAAAGCAAAGGCCTCAGCAGAATCATCTATCTTGCCTGAACAGATCCAGGAAGACATGGATGAACTTGAAACAATGAGCCAATAAAATCTCACAGAAAACCAAACAACCAATCCAAACAGAATGGAATTGATGGAACCAGATTTGGAAGCAAATGTGGCAAAACAGGGTTTGGAACACCCCCCAAATTGTGGAGTACAACCCAATCAGTAGCGATAATCAACAATGAAATGTGCAAAATAAAAATGCGGTCAATAAGAGCACACAAGTGCACCACAATGAGAAAGCAAAATCCAGCAAATGCAGGAGAGGAGCAAAAGCAGCGGTAACAAAAGGGCATAATACACCCCAACTCCTATTCATAATTATGCCACCTGCAGCAAAGATGCAATGGAGAGTAATGAGGGTGAGGGTGTAGGGCCAGGGGATCTGCTAACCGCTCCTGATGCGCATTGGGCGTCTCAGTAGATATAGGGACACTGAACATAGTGGGACTCAAGGCCTTAACGTCCTGGGACAAGAAATTGAGTCTCCTGTACAGCCCACTTGTATATCCTGGCGGTGCAGGAAACCCACTGTCCACAGGGAAAGGAGGAGGCATGGGAAAACATGATCCTTCCAACAATATTGTTTTGGTCACAACAATGCATGGTGATATTACATGTGAACCAAAACTTTAAATCACTGATAAAAATTCATTTTTGGATGGACATGTACTAGCTGTTACCTTCTCATGGCACAAAGAATTTCACACAATAGCCAGTGTGTAGCACCAAACTGTGCAACAGACTATTGAGAGCTTTTAACAGCTCTAACACAACTCCATCTTCCAGAAAATACTTTTGTCATGGGAGAAATGGACTGCTGGATCAACCCAGACACTGACCAATGGCCATGCACAACGTAGACACCACAAGGGCAAGTGAAACTTTGTGTGCTAAAGGCCACCCTGGGGCTATATGATCCATTACCTAAACGGTCACCCCTCCTACAGAACATCACATGCCCACATGTGCATAACAGTGTACTTATCTCTATGTCACTTATAGACCTGATACTCACACCCATAAATTCTCTGACACCAAATTCATAAATTCAAGACTACAAAAATTGAATTCTCCAACCATCAGCTAGTTTGGTGTTCTTCACACCAGTGGAAACAACTATCCAAGCGCCCAGGTGGTGCAGAATACGCCCAGAAAATTTAGCTGACTCAAAATTTTCAATCCTGAGTGGAGGAAATATCCTCAACATGGGATTTTCAAACACCTTTCTGTTTAGACACATTAATAACTTGGGAAAATTTCAAAAAATCAATAACACAACATATTAAACACACAGCATCAAGAAGATACAGGGCAGCTTCAGTCATCATCAAACACACTTTGGCAGAAATCAATAACCTGGAAAATAATGTCCCACACACAGGATACAGCCCTGGATGGGGACGCAAGTGGGCAGAGGTTTCTGCACAGTAAAACACCATGATACACAAACAAACACCAAGTTGGGGTTCATTATAAAGCAAAAAACCTAAAAGATGGAGAACCTTATTTGAGCTATTTTTTCTGTCAATTTCACACCCAAAAAAATATGACAGCCTGCACTCAGGTCCAAAACCAGATAAATCCATAGTGGAAACACCCAAAGAAGTTGTGACCAAAGTACACAGATTTTATACAAATTTATATAAATATGAACCGGTCAAACCAGCAAAAATCAGAAAAAATCTTTACAAATGCATATATTGACACCACAGCTCAAAACAACAATTTATATAACCTAATATTGCGTGAGAAATTATGGGAAGCAGTATGTGGTGCACCAAGAGGGAAATGCCCTGGACCTATTGGGATTCCCTATGAATTTTAAATAAAATATTTTTCTAACATATCTAATATTCTTTTAGCTTCCTTGAACAAGTGCATTAGGAAAGATGTCTTTTATCTGGAGGCAAGGAAGCATACTTTGTCACTCTATTCAAAAAAGGAGATAGACTAAACCTATCCAATTAACGCCCAATCTCCCTAACCAACACTGATACTAAAATATCCACAAAAATTATGGCCAAACGATTAGGGGAACTTGAAACTGATGTTATATCCCAATCAAAATGTGGATTTGTCCCAAGAAGATCCATATGGGACTACATTTACACAGTTGCAAATTTTTGCCAATCTAAAGCATCTGGAGCGCTTGTTTTTTAGATCAACAGAACGCTTATGACAGGGTGAACTGGACCTATCTCAGGGCATTCCTTCAAAAATTCAAAATCCCAGTAAAGTTCATAAACTGGGTGATTTTGTTCTCAGAGTAAGCCACCATGGCTGTGTGCGGAGCAGGAATTTTAGCTAACCTAGTTTTTCCACAGAGAGGGCTCAAAAAAGGGGACCCTCTAAGCCATCTACTATACAATTTTAGTCTGGATCCCTTAATATGGAATACAAAAGATCTTCTCAATGGAATCAATGTCTAAAGACAACCACCAGTCAAAATGATGGCTTTCACTGATGACTTCGTGGTGGGTATATACAACAACCAGGATGCCCGCAGAATTGAAAAAAATAATACAAGAATACTCATCCATAAGCAACAAATCGCTTAACACTGAAATATGGAAATCATACTCCTGGGGAAATATTAGACCCTTTGGATGCCATCTACCCTGGGTCAACAGACCAATCCAACATCAAGACTCATCACCAGACATAGGAGGTGAAGATCAATTACCCCTCTGGAACTTCTATTCACTACCAAGCTGGCAGCTGGACCTGTCCGTCACTTGGGGATATGGTTAGAAGCAGGAGGTTACGCCAACTCCATGATGGAAAATTAACTTCTAGAAAAAATAACATAACGCATTGCCTCCTTACATGGACATCAAACAGGTCTAACAGGAAGTGTTATGATAGCCAATTCCATGATATTATCAATCATATGGTTTATGGACAATGCAATTGCATTCTCACCGTCCTTTTTTAACACAATATATGCCTTGATACAGGAATGGCTTTGGTCCAACCATAACTCATCTGTACGCCTTGAAACCCTATTTGGCCCTAGGAAGAATGGAGTTACTAGGCTAACTAATTATTTAGAGCAAGTGACTCATATATTAGGATCCTGAATAGCTCAGGTGACTAGTCCAGACCTTCCAGATATACATTGGGCTAGAACAGCAAGATCTAATTTTACACAATCACTCTGATTAAGAAACCCAGATCATCCAAACACATTAATCAAGTATCTGGCGTCTCATCCTACAGCTGCAGGACTGCATGGCACTCCTATACACTTTAAACGAATACTTCTAGCCATGAGAAGAGCAGAGTGCAAGATTCACATATGTGGCCAGATCAGTCACCAAGGACGCCCAAAGCTAACTCACAGACAGGAAGTTAATGGCCAAATAGTCACAGATAACATAATAAGCCGAAATCCCAGTAACATTGCCAGGGTTGATTACCTGGATCATATGGATATACCATACAACATGGAGGCCCAAAGAATGGTCTGGAGATACACACATCACTCACTACTACAGCCCAGAATATGAGCACATGTGTGGAGAGGCATGAGAAGAGTATATCGCATAGCAGAATGATCAAATGCTGCCCACTCCTCATGCACAATATTTGACCGTTATGGAAGCCTAGTACACCGTTTAGAACAATGTCTAACTTCAGTAGATATCCGGAAGGAGGTCATGCGCTTATTCCGCCAAGACAATGGACAATCATTTAGTTTGGCTAGGAACATGTTTTCTCTCAACATGTAGTCACCTATCCATCCATCTCTACGGGAGTTAATAGTAGCAATAGCACTATGGACAATTCATACTATAGTACTAATTCATTTACAGGAGAAACGCCTACCCTCCAAGAAGCCATTAATCGTTTTCAATACCATATATTGGAACATTTCCAAGCATGAGTGTTTGGAAACATGACCCCACGCAACATAAGGTCAATCAATACATGGTTCCCCATATGTGTAAGTCCTAGGGACCAGCCCTTGCAACAGGATAGGGATCAACACCCCGCTTGGATGAAAAGGGGCCCTAAGGCTCCAGTGGACCCACTGTCACAGCTGGGCGACCTAGCCCATGTGATAGATGAGCGCTGGGTGACTGCTTTTCCCCCCAAAGATATCACACTACCACCTATTCCCCCTCCTCAACCCTGGTAAGTTTGATAGAAGGAGTCTGCAGGGAGATTGCGCACACCAGGGGGCAGGGACAGGCCTCTGGGACCACCCACTCCCCAGACAAACTATACTTGAATTTTGAGAAAACAGCATTTCCCAATGTTGGAGCCTGGCCTGCAAATTCTGGGCTGGGTGAGCTGGTACAGACTGGCCTGCATCAGAAATCAGATTTGGATACAGCTTGGATCTCAAATCAGGCCCTGAATGACTTGGACCAGCTGGCCCAAAGCTCCATAATGGACCCAGGGAGTTTGGATTGCACGAATAGCCTAATTGAGGGATCAGTTTAAGTTGCAAATAATCTGATCCAAGGACCCCTGCCTCCTGGGACGAATCTGGAACACCTGAACCATTAAAACAGGCTGACTCAGATGACCAGGACCTGGATCAGTAGCATCAACTTGGGTTGGCCTCAGAAATCTGGAAAAATTTGCAAAAGTTTTTTTGACTTTTGCTGAAATCTGGAGCATCAACCTACCCCCCTCTGAGTCACCCAACTAAATCTCATTGCTAACCCCCATATAGCCAATCCCTCAATACCTTCTCCATGCATTCAGCCCATTTTTTAAGGCAACTGCTCTGGCTGGGGGTAAATTTCGGTTCATTCTCTTTCTTTTCGCTTAATAAAATTCAAGGTCCCCATATAGCTTGCTGCAGCCTCTGTCTACCTTATTAGTTTTACAAAATTCTGCCAATCAATCTGACAAAACGCGCAATAACCTAAGTCCTCCTGCCAATGTTTGCTGACTGGGTTATCCAGTTGCTTGACCCTGCCATGCAGCAGCAGATTATAAATGTGATATCTGCCTTGCCTTCTATGATGAACCTGCTGCTTCAATTTTTTTTGTACGTCCATTTAATGGACACCCTTCCAACCGTTCAGTCGCCAAGTCCTCCAAAACTACTCCCCAGCTAGAGCAGCACCCAAGCGCCCCACTCCACTGCTCGTGGACTTGGCTTACATAGCTGCCTCAGCTGCTGCTGGCTCAGCCCACCTTTGGGACCTAGAGCACCCCCTCCAGGGGAAGCTCAGTCCCAAGCCTCTCTTGGGTCTTACTATACCTCTGCTCACACTTCCAACCACATGGTGGCCTCTGTGACATCTCTCGCTGGCGTGCAAGCCCCCTTATCCAAATCTGAAGGCCAGCAACCGCAAACCCTGGAGGAGTCATCATCCTCCCTGCCTCTCCTGCCCTTGGGGGTTGCCCCTGCAAGACTCACAGTTGCCCCCAATGCAACTATCTGATTTGTCTTGGGGGTCTTTGGTACGTTACTGAACTTTTACTTTCCTCACAGCTCCTATAATACCCCACTTTTATTAGTTGCTCATACCACTATGCCTTTGCAATTCTGGGCCCTCCACTAGTTGCTTGCGCACCCAACTGGGAGCCCAGTCTAGTCCTTCTTAGCTAAATCTATGACAAAATGAACCAACCACAAATCTCAGTATTATCTGCCCTCCTTTCTGGCAAGGGCGAAGCGCTGGCCTACGCCCTCACTCTGAACGTGCTCTCCCTCTGTGACCTGGCCTTCCCCTGCTGGTTGGTGGCCTCATTCATCTGGGCCTGCCGCCAGGCTCTGCTGAATTGGTCCCCACCCCACCAAGCTTTAATGGCAAGCGCCACTCCATCAGTTAATGCAATAGGGTTGGGGTTCCCCTTGTTCCTTCTGATGAGGTGGCTGATCAAATCCTGGGCATCCTGGAGGAGCTTCAGGTGCGCCTCACTGCAGATGGTGGGAAATCCCCGCTTTCCTCTGATGCACAGCAGAGCATGACTCACCTCAACTCCCTGGATGGGGATGCTCGTCGTTGGGTCAGGGGAGTGCTTCACTCTGCTTCCAAGTCAGGCAACCCCACCCCCTTGTTGGCGCTGGTCACCTCAGTGGTCCAGGCCCCTGAGTCGATACTGGCGCGCCTCCTCCATCTGTTTACCTTGTGTAGACAGCCACAGACCTACCTTCCCTGATTGAGGCCTTCGCAGTCCTTGCTCCAAGGTACCTATACCTGTTGAAATCGCCATCTCTGCATTCCGCACTGCCTTGGACCCCACCACGGTGGCCCACACATCTTGGGACCCTCTCCCTGGATCCTTAGAGGTTATGTTCTCTGTGGCCTGTGAAATTGGGGCCAGGCCCTTTCAAACCCCCACGTGTCCCATCACTGCCTCCAAGGAACCCCATACCACACCTCCCCCTGCCAGTGGTCACAGCCAAGGGAATCTCCCCCTGGACTTGCTGCCCTTTGCTCCCCCTCAGTGGCTGCCTCGAGTACCTCCCCCAGGGGAACCCCTGCCTATAGCGCCGACTGCCCCCAGTCCAGATCAGGAGGCTGTTGTTGGGTCCCCACCATTTGGAGTCTGCTCGGCATGGTGAAATCGCCCCCCTGGCTGACCCCTCCACCCTGAAGAGAGCAGAGTGGGTGTACACATTATCCCCCAACTACCCTTTTGGGACAAGGAAGTAGTAGAGACCCCGCACCAGTTAAACCCCACCCTTGTTCCTCCAGGCCAGTCTCTCTTGATGTTGGGTCATGCCCCCTCATCAGCTGCTCTTTCTCTGGCTCACCCTAATTAAGAGGACCAAGCGTACTTCCTGTTCCCCATTTCCTTTCCCTCTGAGTCAGGTGAAATCACAGTGCAAGCCCTCATCAACACCGGAGCAGCAGGTAACTTTATTGACCTTGGTTTAGCACAGTCCTTGGACCTAATGATGGAGGAAGCTTCATCCATCCTTAGCGCCTCGTCAGAGTCCATGATGTCCTACCACATCTGACGTCCATTGCATTTCTCAGTTCATGACTTTGGGTTCACCAACCACTTCTCAGCGGTACAGGACTTGCTCTGCCCTTTAATTTTGGGGGTGGGATGGTGGCGCCGCCAACAAGTTCACATCAATCTTGCAACCAACTCCTTGTTGTTCAAAAACCTCAAGTTGAGTGGTGAGTTTCACTTGATAAAGACCCTTCCCCAGGGCACATATCTCAGTTTCATCTCCCCACCGGACCCCATCCTAGTCAACCTACCTCTGGGTTTTCCCTCCTTCCTAGCCCCATATAGGGCTATCTTTGACATGTCACTGGCATCCAAGCTCCCCTCACACTCCGAATATGACTTGACATTCCAGCTGACAGTCGATATAGTTAAGATCAACTGCCCCCTCTACCCCTATACAAAGGAAGAGGATAGGGCTTTGGGAAGAAGGCTAGAAGAGATGCTAGAGAAATGGGTGGCTCATCAAGAAATCCTCCCCAGTCGCCTCCCCCATAGTTTTCTCTAGGAAAGCAGATGGGTCCCTGCACCCCTGCGTCAACTATGGCCACCTCAACAACATTACCATCCCAAACCCATAACCCTTACCCTTAGAGCAGAGCATCGCCCAGGCCATTGTCAAGTCTCACATCTTCTTTAAGTTGGACTTGGTGAACGCCTTTAACCAGGTGAGGGTGGCGAGGGGACAGGAGTAGCTCACAGCCATCCGCACTCATTGGGGCTTTTCCAGTTCAGAGTGATGCTGTTCAGCTTGAAGAATGCGCCAGCCATCTTCCAGCGCCTCATTGACGATGTGTTGGGAGACCTGCACTTCTCATGTGCGGTGGCCTATATCAATGACATTTTGGTCCATTCCCCCACCCCTGAACAACACACCAGGTACCTTAAGGCGGTAGTGGCAGCCCTCCACAAGGCAGGGCTATTGTTAAACCCTCCAAGTGCAAATTCTTCAAGGATGAGGTTACCTTCCTAGGGAATCTTATCCTGAAGGATGGTTATGCCGTCCCCCCTGCAAGCTGGAGGCTATTCAGTCTTGGCCTACCCCAACCACTCAAAAACAGCTTTGCAGATTTCTTGGAACTGTCACATTTTTGAAGAAATTTTCCCCCGCTCTTGACCAACTGGAAGCATTATTGCACCCTCTCTCCGGGAAAAAGCCCCTTTTAAATGGTCCCCAAGTGACAGCAGGCCTTTGAGGCCATTAAGGAGGTTTTCTCAATGCCCCATCCTGTGGCATGCCAATACCACCCGCCCCTTCATGGTAGCCTGCGATGCCTCATCAGTGGCAGTGGGTGCCGTGCTGCTACAAGAGCATGAGGGAGCCAAGCACCAGGTGGCCTATTACTCCCAGAAGTTCACCACAACAGAGCAAGTGTGGCTGATATATGACAAGGAGATAGCGGTGGTGGCGTGGTCGCTCACCCACTGGTGATACCTCTTGCAGGGCGCTCAGCACGAAATTACCGTTCAGAAAGATTATAAGGCACTTCTCTACTACCACAAACCTCAGAATCTAGGACATCGGTAAACTTGAACATATCAAGACCTCTGTGGGTTCCATTTTAAGTACAAATTAATTAAAGGTCCCCTGAACGTTTTGCCAGACATGCTCAGCCAAAACCCCTCCCTGTCTCCCAATGGGGGGAGACCCATTAGACCTTATGACGGTAGTGCCCCCTCCCAAATCCTCTCATTAGCCCCCCTACTGTATCCTTCGCTGATTTGGACCCTGATGCTCCACTCCTATTCCGTGTCCTCACTTCCCAAACCTGCTTCCCTGAAGGAATTGAGCTTCTTGCTGACTTAAAGTCCATGCATCGCAAGAAAACTCCATATACCTTACAGGATGGAAAAATCTGGTTCCGCAATTTTGTTTGGGTTCCTCCCTCACTATGTAGCCATGTCATTGAGGAACATCATGTCCCCAGACCATTGACCACCCCAGTATCAAAAAGTGTGCTGATATCATAAAGAGAACCTACAACTGGCCTGGGTCCTCAAAGGTTTTCCCTCTTGGATCTCACATTGTGTCACCTGCACCCAGGCAAAATAGGATTATTCTGGGAAGATTGGGCTGTTACACCCTTTGCAGCAGGCTGAGGGGCCATGGATCTCAGTCTCAGCTGACTTCATCGTGGGGCTCCCACTCTCTAGTGGCTCAGATACAATCATGGTAGTCGTGGACTGATTTACCAAGTTTGCAATCTTCATCCCCTGCCTCCCTTCTATTACTGTGGTGGAGACCGCAAATTTATTTGTTAACCATGTCTTTGCCATGTTTGGTCTCCCTAAGGAGATAGTGGTTGACAGGGGACCCCAGTTACTGCCCAGTTCTGGGAAGAGTTGCTGACCCTCCTTCACATCAAGCCCTGTAGATCCACTGCCTACCACCATAGTCTGATGGGCAGACCGAGTGGGTGAACCAGGTACTGGAGTAGTACCTGCGCTGCTATGCGATGGCCTCGCAAGACACCTGGGCCAAGGATCTACCTCTAGCACAGTTTGCATACAACAACTCCCTTCATTTTACAAATAGCTTCTCTCTCTTTTAGGCTACTCTGGGTATAACTCCTCTTTCCAGATTAGTTTCCCAACTCTCCTCCTCAGGTTCCGCTGCCATGGACCATGTAAGCTCTCTCCATGAGATGCACAACCTGGTTTGTGCACCCTTAAAAAGTCCATCAAGGACTATAAAAAGTTGCTGATTGGAAGCGCCTTTCAGGCTATGAGATTAAGGTTGGTTCCCTTGTCATGTTAGATACCTGAAACCCTCCCCTGAAAGCCCCCACCCGTAAGCTTGCAGCCAAACTAAGGACCCTTTGAGGTTGAAAAGGATATAGGCAGCGGTGCCTACCGCCTGAGACTGCCCACACACTGGAAGCAGCACAATGTCTTCCACACCTCCCTCCTAACCCCTTTTAAGGGGGAAAGGCCAACAACCTAACCCAATCGTTGTTGGGGAATCTCAGGAAGTGGAGGTGGAGGCCATTTTAGCTTCCCAAAGGTCCCACCAATCCGTTCAGTACTTGGTCACCTGGAAAGGTTACCCTTATATGAGAACAACTGGGTGAACGCATGCAATTTTACAAACTTCAAGGACCAAATAGAGGAATTCCACGTCTCCCACCTGACAGCCCCCTGCCCTCCCCAGAAGATCGTGGCCATCCTGGACATAAAGCTACCAGAGCGCCACAAGATTTATGCTTTGATCCATGCCCCCAGGGGTGGAATCCTCCCTGTCAAAAAAGGAAAGGGTAGTGTAAGACCTGGTGACCACCCTTGTAACTGGATAGGAACCAACACCCCTTTCAGACGAAAAGAGGTCCTAAGGCTCCAGTGGACCCTCTGTCACAGTTGGACGACCTAGCCCATGTGATAGATGGGCACTGGGTGACTGCTTTCCCCCAAAGATATCACACTACTACCTCTTCTCCCCTCATCAACCCTGGTAAGTTTGATAGAAGGAGTCTGCAGGGAGATTGCGCACACCAGGGGGCATGGACAGGCCTCTGGGACCACCCACTCCCCATACAAACTATACCTGAATTTTGAGAATACAGCATTTCCCAATGTTGGAGCTAGCCTGAAAATTCCAGACTGGGTGAGCCAGTCTGGACTGGCCTGCACTAGAAATCATATATCTGGATAAAGCTCATATCTTGAATCAGGCACAAAGGACTCAGACCAGCTGGCCCAATGCTCCAAAAAGGACCCAGGGAGTTCAGGTCACATGAGTAGCCTAATCAAGGGATCGGTTTGAGTTGCAAATAATCCAATTTAAGGACCCCTGCCTCCAGGGACGAATCTGGAACACCTGAAACATTAAAACAGGATGACTCAGATGACCAGGACCCAGATTTTTAGCATTAACTTGGGTTGCCACAGAAATCTGGAAAAATTTGCAAAAGTTTTTTTTCGACTTTTGCTGAAATCTGGAGCATCATCCTACCCCCTCTGAGCCAGCCAACTAAATCCCATCGCCAACCCCCAGATGGACAATCCCTCAATACCTTCCCCATGCATTTAGCCCAGTTTTTAGGGCAACTGCCCTGGCTGGGGTAGTTGTCAGTTCATTCTCTTTCTTTTCAATTAATAAAATTTGAATTTCCCATCTAGCTTACCGCAGCCTCCATCTACCATATTAATTTACAAAAATTCTACCAATCAATCTGACAAAAGGCGCCATCACCTAAGTCCTCCTGCCAATGTTTGCCAACTGGGTTATCTGGTTGCTTGACCCTGCCACATGGCAGCAGATCGTAAATTCAGTAATCCACCTCACCCCCAATGACAAACCCACTGCTTCATTCATTTTTGCGCATCCATTTAATGGAGACCCTTCCATTTGTTTAGTCGCCAAGTCATCTGAAACTGCTCCCCAGCTAGAGCAGCACCTGAGCGCCCCCACCCTGCCACTTGTGGACTTGGTTTCCATAGCTGCCTCAGCTGCCATTGGCTCAGACCACCAGTGGGACCTAGAGTGCACCTTCTTGGGGAAGCTCAATCTTAACCCCTCTCTTGGGTCTTACTATATTTCTGCTCACACTTCCAACCACGTGGTGGCCATGTGCCATCCCTCACTGGTGCGCAAGACCCCCTATCCAAATCTCAAAGCCAGCAACTGTGAACCCTGGAGGATTCATCATCCTCCCTGCCTCTTCTGCCCTTGGGGGTTGCCCCTGCAAGACTCACAGTTGCCCCCAATGCAACCATCTGGTTTGCCTTGGGACCTTCAGTATGTTACTGAACTTTAAATTTTCTCACGTCTTCCATAGAACTCCACTTTTATTAGTCAATCAGACAGCTATGCCTTTGGCATTATGGGACCTCCACTGGTTGCTTGCACACCCCAACTGGGAGTCCAGCCTAGTTCTTCTTAGCTGAATCTGTGACAATATGGCTCCTAAATATTGATTCTTTCTTTCACTCATGCTGCATCAAAGGATAAGTCAGCATAAAACCCCCTATTGTCCTAAACTGGTGGTCCTGGAGACAACAAGAGGAGCTTTGAACCCTCTGGGGTGGCTTTTATGATTCACAGATAATTATTATTTTATCTTCACTATATTAGAAAAGTACATCACCTGGTTGACCTTCCCCAGATAAACAAATTTTACTTCCTTAAGCTTCAATTATCTTATAGCTAAATTTTAATCAAAGTAATCTAAAACTTTTATACTTTTTTTTATAGAAAATTGTAAAATAAATGGACTTTAGCATGTTATTTATATAATGCATTCATCCAACAATCTAAAGGTATTACCATAGCTTTTATTATAAACAACTATAGTATTCAAAATTATCCTTTGTACTAACCTTATAGAATAAAAACACTTCATACTGATATTTTTTGGGTATATAGAGTCATTCTATATAATAGAACTTATATACTTAGTTTTAACCTTATATTTATGTCTTAAATTTGTGGAAACTTTTTACAAACTATCTTTATAGCATAAATATCTAATCATAGTGGAATCAAACTATAGCACGTGAGTACTTCCCACCTGATATCTAAGCATCCATAAGTTTAATGTCATTTTACATCAAGCTTATATAAATCTAAGTACCCTTTTATAACTTTTTCTTTTAGATGTCTAATAGTGGATCTACATAAACAAATTAATTTTTACCTATGGCAATCTTTAAAGTTACTATCGTCTACAGAAAACATATAAAAATAATAGTTTACTTTCATTTTCTTTATCATAGTACTTTGATTCATAGTATCAGAATACCATATACTTTATGTTATATAAAAATTATAGTTTGGTTCAAATCATATCTTTTTCAATATATGGTAATAAACTAGATCTGATAAATAAAGAATATATCTTATTTTATAAAATAAGTCCGCATATAATGCTAACATAGATACTTATCAAATAATAACTTCCATTTTAACTCAATTTAAAACTGTAAAATCTATCTCTTTTGTAGGTTATTAAAATATAGTCTTATACTTGTGCACCATTTCATGTTTTTTTGCACCATTAGTTTATAAAACAAGCACAACTGATTGGAATAAACTTTTTAGGTTTAATGCACAAAATCTGTGAATTATTTTGTAATGATAAAGTAGAGTGATAGTTGTATGAAAACAACTATCTAGTTAAGTACCTTCTCTAAAAGTTGTAAGCCTTGGGGAACAACCCCTGAAGCTAAATTTGGAAAATCCCAATTTGGACAAAAAGGGAAGAAGCCAGTGGCCATCCCTCTCTTGCTTGTGTGATTTATCCCGCATGGTGGATGAGAGGTGGGTAAAATCATACCCCTGTGAATCATGCCTCTTCTCTGCTCATCACCAAAGAGTTGGGGGATAAAATTCAGAAAGTGTGTCAGAAGGTGGCGGTGGGTAAAAGCCATTGCTGACGGAAGGCAAGTAGTGCATATCCCCAAGAGGTGGCCTCCATTGGGTTGAGTTCCACCAGGAAAGTTGAGTCAAATTCCAGCAAACATACACTAAACAAGTTAGTTCTGGGCTCAAGATCCCCATCTGCTAGGTTTCTCCAGCTGTTTTTCAGATATGCTCATCCCTGACAGGTATTGGAATAGTCAACCCTTTCCCTACCTAATGGAGATGGCTATATGTGGCCTAGCCGTGGGTGCAACCTTCTATCTACTGGATGTGTCATTGTCATTGTGCTAAGCACAATTGCAAGGGAATAAATACTCTTGCTACCAAATCTGATGCTAATCTGACTGAGCAAGTAAAATCTGAGTCAGTATTAGAAATTGTTTAGAATTTCAATTCTCTGGGACCAAATTACAAAATATCCTTGATAGTAGTACTATTAGCTCAGGTTGTTGGACAATTACAAGTCAAATATTGTAGTAAGAGTGTTTCAGCTAAAAATTGGACAAAATTGGCTAAAAGTCCCTGGCTAATTCTTGGTGAAACCCCTGTAATTGGGATAAAAGTTCTATTAACACTCGGGCAAATAACCCACATTGGGCAATCAGATTTCTCCAAATTTTCAGCCAAATCTGGGGATCCCTTCTGAGGTCCCTCACCTTCATACTGCACGGCTAATACAACAAACACCGCGAATACTGACCCCTCTTATAGGTCTGGAGGGGGTCTTTCCAGGTGCAAAAATTTTCCCATTATATGATTGGTTAAAATACATCAAAACCTTACCTAATGGGTCAATACTACCTATCAATATAACTGTTCCCTAAATGCGAGGCAAGGCTTGACCAATATGATTGGTCAAATTTCAATATTTACTGTTTCAGATTTTATCAAGAAATCCAAACTTTGCACCTTGACATCTTAAATACTAATTATTGACTTATTAAGGGGGTTCATTTCTTATCTCCTGCTGCAGCTAATAAAGATATAAAAAACAACTCTATAGTTTTTATTGTTTATTTTACTTTTATTATTATAAACGGATTAATCCCCCATTTGATGAATTTAAGGTAAAAAGCACCTGCGAGCATCTTTCCCATCTAAAAATTCAACAAGTGGTGCTCACTACAGGGGACCCTGTATACCACCAAAATCCTATTAACATAACAAATTACAATTAACCTGTAACCAAGGCTAGCTGCTTTAGAGCAACAACTAGCCAGTGCTTAGTTTCACCTCAAAAGGCTTAAGAAGCACTCATTGCAAGGCCCTTGTGGGACCTCCCCTGGTATCCATAAACCCCATTTTAGGGACACATTTACCCGTGGGTGAGGGAGGATTTGCTTCATTCCTCTTTATATATTAAGTTTCTATGGAGGGGGAAACGGTTCATCTTAAATCAAGTACCTCCTTCCCTGCTTGAGGCGTGGCACTCAAGAGATAATGGTTTCGCACATGGCCATCTTCAGCACCTGGGCGGAGGTGAAGCAAGCACTCACTGAGAAATCAGGCTCTCTAAAAATTTGAACAGACAAAAACAGGCCTTTATGTGCCTTAGCCTGCAACAGGGTGAATCAATCGCCTCTTTTTCCAAACGCTTTTATATTAAAGCTCAACCCTTATTACTTGCAAAAATGCTATCCATAGATGATGCTATTGGGGCTATCTTGGCTGGCTTGGATTCCCATCCCTCCTTGGCAATGCATCTTTCTTCTGTAAAGCGCTCATTAAAAAGTTTAAAAGATATAAATGAAGTCTTGTTTGAGGTGAATGATCTCTATGAACTTGACCCTATGCATGGGTCTATGAGCCAAGCATCTACACCGATTAGTTTAGTCTCTACTGTGGCTGCTTCCCTCTGGAAACCTGCTCCTACAGAGTTTCCATCACAAACTGCTTCTTCCTGTAACGATAATCAGATGGTAATGGCTGTGATGGGTAGTGCTCCCCTTCATCTTAAGCTCCAAAAATCCAGATGGAGAAAGCAGTTGTTCCTTTACCTTGCCCATCTTTTTCTCCAGAGCGGCTTTTCAAGTAGTTCCAAAGCCTGCTCCTAGGTCTAAACCCCTATCTTGGGTGCTAATAGCCCCCACTAACAATGAGTTAACAGATTCAGTCACAAAAGCTAAGCTATTTGCTTCACAAAAACACACAGCCATTAGATGACCTAAAGCTGGCATAGAAAAAGCATCCCCCACATGACGCTATCTTCCCCAACCTCCCAGCCAGCTAACTCTAATTTGAAACCTGTTTTTATGAGGCAGCACAAACCTCCTACTTTGAAGGTTAAAAATTGAGCTTTGAAAATTTCAACGCCTCCCCCAAAAGTTAATAAGGTGGAGGAGTCACCCCAGGACCTCTCATGACATAAGGGAAGTCCTGAACCTATCTCACCCCCTATGGCCTCCCTAACCTGCATTGATAATCCTTCTGATGACGAATCTGAAGGGAGTGCCGAAGAAAGGGGTCACTATGTCTTAGGAGCCCCATATGAAGTGGAGATACCTGACAGGTTGAACCCTGATAGAGTGGATTGGGCTAGGAACCCCGCCAAACTTATCTCCGCCAAGTGTTGAGGGGTTTTAAGATCATTTTCACCGCCAGTGACGCTGACCAATTTATTGCCACCTTGTTCCTCCCAAATCAGTGTGTTCATACCCTGCAGTTTATCCAGGAGAAATACCTTAAGAAAGACAAATGACTTGCCTCTACTCTCCAACTAAAGGAGGTTCTCGCTCTGTCCCCCAACTTGGGTGGACTTTAACTAACGTGTAAGTTGTAGTCAATGGAGTGCGGTTTAGAGCTAAAATTGACTGGGTTCTCAATAAATGTTATGTTGTCAAAACTCATTAATGATTAACCTGGCCACCAATCTCGACTACACTCAAGAATTAGGGATTCAGGATTCAACAACACCTGCGCCATCAGGCGTTCTTTTCTCAACCTATCAATTTTGGGAAGCTCATCTTTTCAGCTCCAGCTGTGGTCCTAACTAAAATACCTATGATCTACTCATTTGTATCCAGTTCATGCTCGAGTATGAAGAGGTTATAACTTGAAGTAAAGTTATCTCTCCCTGCTTAACTACGCGGTTCCACTGATTTTGGATAATGAGGAGCTTAATAAAAAGGATTATGTTTGCACAGATGAGTATCTTTCTTACAATTTATCCCTATATTATACCACTACAGGATGACATACCAAACTGTTGCCTCAATCAGTATACGCCCTAGAAGGTATCCCTTTCTATGCTTCTGAAGAAGTGGTTATTAAGGCTGGTGAACAAAGAGTAATTGACACAAAGATTACCTTACAAATCCCACACAAATTCCTTCTGCACCTAGTTAGCATTGACGAAGTTAGTCCTTTGGAGCTCAGAGTTTTGCCAGGTGTGTTTGACTCTGCCTATTAACGACCAATCAACCTTCTGTTAGGGAATCTCACCAAGAAGGATATAGTGGTAAAAAAGCATCAGGAGATAATAAGATGCATGCTGATTCCCCTTGAGGAAATAAAGCAAGTTCGCTGTAGTAGATTTATGGTGGATATAGGTTTTCCCGCCAACCAGTCAATATGTACTACCTTCCATTCATATCTCCTATATACTAACTCCAGCTGAGCCTGAGATAGTCCACACCATACTCAAGGCCTACAACGACATTTCTATAAATCCAAAATTGACTATGGGCACAAGAAGGGTTGGACTCATACCATTGACGTTGGTGATGCTCTGCCTATCATATCCAAACATTACCACAAATCAAAAGTTTAGGAGCTACAGATGCGGACGGAGCTCAAACATCTGCTGGAGGCTGGGTCATTGGTGCCTTCCCAAAGCCCTGGGTCGTCCCCACTCCTATTGATAAAAAGAAAAATGGAGGCTATCAGGTAGTTAGGAATACCTTAAGCTGAACAACCTCACCAAGAAGGACAGCTACCCTACCCCGCATTGATTATGCTCTGGCCCAACTCTATGGGTCTAAATTCTTCTCTGCCATGATATTAGCTAGTGGGTATTTTCAGATGGACCTTTCTCCACAGGATCAGGAGAAGTGCTCCCCTATCTGCAGTAAGGGTGTCATGAAATTGACCTTGGGCTCCGCTAGTGTGCCAGGCCAACCAGTATGAAGACTGTGTGGCCCTTTGCTATTTCGCCTTCATTGGCGTACCAACCCCTATAAGTCCTGCATCCAACCTACCAATTTAACCACCAACGGTTTTGCCTTTAGCCCCAGGCGTCCTTGGCGTGTGCCCCAGCAATTCCTGCCCCCTTCCTGGGCGGCTCATGCACTCCCGCGCTGCCTCACCCTCGCGACCCTTCACCAACCCATCTGGGCATGCCCCTGCGAGTCCATCCCCCTTCTTGGGCGGCTATGGCACCTCCCACGCTGCACCCCGCTAGGGTTGGCGGCTTGTCAGCTCATCCGCTGGTAGCCAGCTGGCCATGTTCCCACTGGTTCCTCATAGAGAGGAGGCATGAGCTGGCAGCACCAGCCATCCCAGGCGTGATCACCCACGCCTATTGGGGATCTCATATCCTATCTTCCCCACTCTAGTTGCACCAAGCTACTTCAAACAAACAGGAAAGATAGGCAAATGAGAGATGTTTATTAGGAGGGAATGAACGAATATTTATACTACTTTCAGGGCTACTGCGCCCAAGTACTCTTTGCCAATCAACTAACAGAAAACCCATCGGCCTCTTGATGCCACAATGCTCTATCAGATCAGAAACTCTATTCAAACATACTTTAGCGATTCCCAACAGATCTGCTCACTGATCACTGAATTAATACTAGGTCAATTCATCCTCAGCATCAGTCGCTGGTCAATCATATATGAACTCATAAATAAATAGGAATTTGAGCATCCTTGGCATGAGTCGCCAGTGCTCTGAATTAGGCAACAGGATCATTTCAGCTGAGTTGTAACATATTCATCTGCTTTCTGCTGGAAACTCCCACAACAATCTTCAGATGGTATTTTTAGCAGCAAACACAACTTCTGTCAAACCTAAACTTGATTATATATATAACATTAGATAGTATCAAACTAGGCGATTAGTTGGCAATTACACCCAACTAACAAAAACCCTAATTCAAATACTATTGGAAGGATTCATCTGGTTAAAATCCTGACAGAGGGTTTTTTCTAACCCACTTGGCTACCTCAGGGGTGGTGTAATGCGCCTGCTACTATTCAGCGGGAAATAGATCATATTCTCCAGGACCTTAAGCTGAGCTGTGTGATTGTCTACCTTGTTGACATAATAGTCTTCTCTAAACGTATAAAGAGCATCTCACGCACCTAAAGGAGATTTTTTAATGCTTGGAAGCATTCAACATCAAACTAAATCCCTCCAAATGTACTTTATTCCAGAAGAAGCTGGATTTTCTTGGGCACCCCATCTCTCAAGCTGGGATACAACCACTACAGAATAAGTTTGAAGCAATATCCAAGATGCCAACGCCTAAAACTCTTCATAACATATAAATATTCTTGGGCATGATGGGGTATTGCCATCAATCTATCCCTTAAATTCGCCCAGATAAGCGTGCCCTGTGTCCGCCTTCTGGCTAAGAACACCTTCTTCTTCTATTGGAGTGCTGAACAAAAAGCCCCATTTGAGACCCTGAAGGAGCTATTGCAAAAAAGGCCAATACTCTACCACCCTGAATATGGCAAGCCTTTCATGTTGTTCACAGATGCCTTTGATTACGCCGTTGGAGCTACCTTGGCTCAGTTGGATGAAAGTGGGGTTGATCATCCCATGTCTTATTTTAGTAAAATGCTTTCAAAGTCTGAGCGCAATTACAGCGCCTATGAGAAGAAGTGCCTGGCTTTCCTGTTCGCTGTTAAACACTACCGCCCTTTCTTATATAGGACTTTAAAGTGTTTCCAACCATGCCTCATTAAAGTGGTTACAAAATATGAAAGATCCTACTGGGAAATTGCTCGCTGGGCTCTTAAGCTCCAGCATTATGATATGACCATTGAGCATCAAGCGGGTACATGCCCTATGAATGTTGATGGGTTAACGCGTCTGTCTGTCCTTCAACTTGACAATAGCGTTGATGAGAGGTTGCATGACCTCCTAATGACTTCTGACGCATGGGCTGATGAATTTGAACCCGTACAAAAGATGTTAGCATAACATTCCCACAACACAAAAGTGGAGACCGCAAAGTTATATAAGAAAATAGGGATGAATTGGTTGCTCTATCTCAGAACACCAGAGCGATTACCCTTAATTTTGGAGTCCCATACCCTTCTAGGGAATAGAAGAGTACAAAAACCTATGAGTGGGTTAAAGAGCGATACTACTGGGAGGGCATCATGGAGACAATAACTGATGTCATGGATTCATGTCTGACCTGCAAGAAGCAATACAGCTACAAGACCAGGTATCAGTATCAACCCTTTCACACCATAAGTCTAGATGTGGCAGGCCCTCTACTTCAGACCACTGGTGACAATCGTTATATCTTGGCTAGAATTGATCATCTAACCAAATGGGTTAAGTATATGACTCATCCTACTCAAACTGCCAAATCCACGGCCACATTAGTTCAACAATATTTATTCTCTCGCCATGGTTGTCCCCAGATCCTGCTCTGTGACAATGGGAAAATTTTACCTCCCAAGTGGTGAAGATTCTCACTATCTTCATGGCACACAACAGCTCTTTGATGCCCCCTACATCACTTTGACCTATGGTACTGTGGAAATAGCCAATGGGACACTGGTATCTATTTTACACAAAATGGCCACTTCTGACCCTCTTCACTGAAATCTTTACTTAACCAATGCTCTCATGGCTTATCATATCAGCTATCACAGGATCCTTTAAAATGTCACCATTCTGAGTATTGTATTAGTGAGAACCAAGGGTGCAAGCATTACTAGCAAAATGTATCTTCTCTGATAAGACTGATCCTGAGAAAGCCACGAAGAAGTTAGCTCAGCACATCATCCAGTTGCAATCAGAAGCAATGACCAACTTGGCAAAGATGGTCACCAAAGAAGGTCAAGCAGCTAACAAGCTCTGGCCTCCTACCTACCTTCCAAGTGTCAGACTTGGCGCTATACTACCATAATCGTATCAATCCCAGAATTAATAAGCTCAGGTCTATTTGGGAAGGCCCCTTTTTCATCACTTATAAGCGAGGAGATGAGTACTCTATAAAATCCCTGGCTACCAGCATTACCATTAACCATGTCCATGGCAAATTCTTGCGCCCTTACTCTTCCCCTAACTCCCCTGAAGGGGTTTTTGTCAGACAATTACAAGTCTGATATTGTAGTAAGAGTGTTTTGGCTCATAATTTGGATGAAATTGGCTAAAAGATTCTGGCTAATTCTCAGTGGAAACCCTTGAATTGGGGTAACACTTCTATTATAACTTGGGAAAATAACACACATTTGGGCAGTTGGATTACTCTAAATTGTTGGACAAATCCAGGGATCCCTTCTGAGGTCTCTCCCTTAATGCTGCACGGCTAATACAACAAACACTGCGGAGACTGGCACCTCTTATATAGCTGGAGGGGGTCTTGGCAGGTGCAAAATTTTCCCATTAAATGATTGGGTAAAATCCTCAAAACCTTACCTCATGTGGAAATACTAACTATCAACAATCAACTACTCCCTAAATTTGAGGTGAGTCTTGACCAATTTCAATAGGTCGAATCTCAATATTTCCTAATTTGGATTTTATTACTCAAATTCAAATTTTGAGCCTCAACATCGTAGATACTAATTAATTGACTTATTAAGATTCATTTCTTATCTCCCGCTGCAGGTAATAAACATATAAAAATACAACCTTCTAGTTTTTATTGTATATTTACTTGCATTATTATAAGTGGTTTCAATCCTTCATTTGTTGAGTTTAAGGTAAAAAGCACCTGCAAGCATCTTCACCACCCAAAAATCCAACACAAGTTCCCCATTTAGTGAGCATATAGGGCAGCAGTCCCCAACAGGTACTGCTGTTGCTCCATTTTTACCTTTTTGCCATTTTGGTTCAAATAAAAAATTCTTAAAAATTATCCAAATTTATTTGTGAGTTTGAGAGTTCAGCTAGAACTCTAGTGGCGATTTTTTCCAATTCTGGAAATCCCTGGCTAGTTTTCATTGCTGCCTTCTAACTTTTCTATCTGTCAATATGGATGGCTGTAAATGAGGTGTTTTAACTAGGGTTCAGGTTTTTCACTTACCCAGATTCCAGGCCGGTCTAATTATCATCAGCGCGCTCTATGGCATAATGGAGTGATCCAAATTCTCATCCTTCTACATCCTTATCTATGGGTGGGATGCTACATTAGTTTTGTTATATGAACGAAAGGTTCAGCCATAAGCAAAGGTGATGTTTGTCAAGAGGCTTGCCCATTCATGAGATTGCAACTTTTATTATTGGGTTAGAAATATCTCCTGACCTAAACATCAGTAGGGTCTACCCTTGGTTCAAGTGAGGGGAGGAACCAGGTTTCCCCTTTCCCTCAAGTGGATGAGCAGGAATGGGCTGCAAGTGTGGGGGTGTTGTTTGTTCCTGTGGTCGCTGATCACCCCTCAGCCCACCATTTTGGGTCGTAACGCTTGTATCCTCACAGTCAATGCTGCAACTTTGAGAGCAGGTGTATATTAACCTGCTGGTGCCTATGTTGTCCACGGCAGAAGTGGCAGAGAAAGGGTACATTCAGATGGTGGAAACCATGGATTCTTCTTCTGAGGATGTCCCAGGGGATGGTTTGGCAAATATCCCTTAATTCTCAGGTGCATCTCACATCTTGTCTAAGAAACAAGACCATGCTTACTTTTTTGATAATGGGTAAGATCCAGTTGATCACTCACAAGGTCTATGTGGAGGCTCTATTGGACACAGAAGCCGCCAGGAACTTTATGAGTTTGCAGGTCACTCAGGGGTTAGATCTCAATTTAGATATATGATTCTCAGTTTTAAGTGCGTCCTCAGCCTTGATGATCTGCTTCAGTGATACATCCAGTACCATTCACGGTACTTTCGATTGGCTTCTGTGATCATTTCACCGTGGTGCCATATTTTTTCCCCTTTATCCTGAGATTGATTGGTGGCAGCGGCAACATGTTAATATAAACTGGAGCCCAACATTTTGTCATTAGTGAATCTGCATTTATTCTTTAGTTTACTGCTTCTTGATACCCCTAATCCTTCTGGAGAGGTGGATTTATTTGTTTCAGCTCCTTATCCCATAGTGCTGCCGGCGGATTTACCAACCAGCTTGGCTCAGTACCAGGACATTTTCAATATGGAAAAGGCCAACCATATTTCTTCCCAATTTTATTTAGATCTGGCTTTCCGCCTTACAGTAAATGTAATCAACATCAACTTTCCCATGTACCCTTATATAGAGCAGGAAGATAAGGTCCTGGAGTGTGATTAAATGACATGCTCATAAAGATCTAGGTATTTAAGGCCACCTAGAAGATCACTTCTCCCATAGTTTTTTATAGAGTGCTGACAGCACATTGCACCCCTACGCAGATATTGGCATTTATATAATATTACTTTTCATAATCCCTATCCTCTTCCCCTCAAGCGGACAGATAACCAATTGATTGCAAAATTCTAGATGTTTTCAAAACTCAATTTCGTAATTACATTCAACCAGATTCAGGTGACATAAGGCCATGACTAGATTGCGGAGGTTTGTACCAGGAGATGGAACTTCCAGTTCCGCGTGATACCTTTTGTCTTGAAAACTGCCCCAGCCACGTTCCTGAAAATGATTGATGATGTTCTAAGTGACCTTTGGTTCACCTGTGCAGTGGCATATATCAATGATATTCTCGTGCATTCCATCACTCCCAAGCAGAATGATAAAGACCTGGAGGTGGTGCTGACGGAGTTGCATAATGCAACCTTTATTTAAAACCCTCCAAATGCTAGTTCTTCATGGGGATGTTACCTTTCTAGGTAACTTGGATTAAAGGATAGCTACAAAATTCCACCCAATTAGCCTGAGGCAATTTTAACATGGCCCACTCCTACCACATAGAAGCAGTTTAGAGTTTCTTTGTTACAATCATATTTGTAAAAAATTCTCACCTGCCCTCTTGCAGCTGGTGAACCAACTGCATCCCTTGATGTGGAAGAATGTTTCATTCTGATGGACTGAGGAGTGCCAATGGGCGTTTGATGCCATCAATGAGGGGTTCATAAGACCCATTTTTTAAGGGCAGATCTCACATAGCTTTTTATGTAGCATGTGATGCTTCATTGGCCGCCATGGGGGCAGAGCTGCTTTAAGTTTATGATGAGATAGAACACTCAGTCACATATTTTCATGAAAGTTCACATCATCTGACCAGTATTGGGCCTTTTATAATAGGGAGTTGGCAGCCGTAGCATGGTCACTTACTTATTGGTGGTACCTTCTGCAGGAAGCGCCACATGAGGTGATTGTGAAGATGGATCATCATTCTCTGATGTACTTTAAGACCCCAGAAGTTGTTACACTGGCAGGCTCAATGTTCTGTGACTAGTTCAGCATCAATCTTAAGCATGAGTTCGTGAAGGAGGAGTTGAATATTCTCCCCAATCTGCTGAGCCGCAATCCTTCCCTGAGTCCAATAATAGAGGAGATTCAGGAATTATCAACTATGATCCCTTCCACCCAGATTCTCCCCATTACTCCTCCTGCAGTTTCAAGGACTGACTGGGCACCGGATGTGCTGTTGATAATTTAGGTTCTGCAGGTCATACTGCATGCGTGGAGAGTTTGGAGCTTTTAGCCAAGTTTGGTACACTGAGCCACAAGTGTACTCATTACTTGGTGGTGGAGAGCCAGCTTATGTTTTAAGGCCATGTGTGAGTGCCTTCCAATTCCAGGAGGAGGTAATCTCCACATACCATGATCCTCGGAGGTAGAGCACCCCTGGCCACAAGAAATGCCTGGACCTTATCAGGAAAACGTTAATTGACCAGTGATCTTCACAAAGGTGCCAGCGTGGATCACTAATTGCATAACGTGTGCTCACACTAAGCTATACTTATCAGGTCATAATGTTCTTCTGCATCCTCTGCAGCAGGCTCAGGGTCCGTGGACCTCAATATCAGTCAAATTAATTGTTCAGCTTCACCATTCCGCTGGTTTGATGTTTATGGTGGTAGTAGATCACTTTACAAAATTTTCCCCTTTTATACCTTGTATGTCCACTATTACCCCGAAGAGATGCCCCAGCTTTTTGTCGCCATGTTTTCTCAAAGTTCAGCATACCCCAGGAAGTAGTAAGTGACCAGGGTCTCCAGTTTATGGCTTAGTTTTTGGACCACTATGTTGGTTACCTTAGAGGTCCAGCCCTGCTGGTCCACAGCGTATCATCCCAGTCAGATGGGCAGATGGAATGGATCAATCATATCCTCAAACTTTACCTCTACTGTGACCATCTAGTACTAAAAAGAAAACTTTACCTCTACTGCTAAGCCTCTGCTGCGCAGGATACTTGGGCCGCAGATCTTCCAATAATGAATTTTGTGTACAAAATCGCCACTCATTCATTAACGGAGCTCTCTCCCTATGAAGCTACCTTGAGGTATAAACCCTCATTACTCATTGGTCTGTATCTCCACACTGATTTAACATTGAAGAGGAGCAGCTGAAGTGAATCTGAATTACCCAATCTCTGATCTGGGAGCACCTTATGAATTTTATAGCTAATTACAAGTGGTTTATAGAGTAAAAATATCTTCCCACCCACAGAAATTAAGATGTGATCACACGTGATGCTTGATAAACAACACCTGCACTTGAAAGTCCCCTTGCAGAAGGTTGCAAGAAAAGGTTCTGGTCCTCACGTGGTGAGAGAGTATCTAGGTAATGGGGCCTTCTGGCTGGCTCTTCCCATGCATTGAAAGCAGAACTCATCCTTCCATGATTCCCAATTGTCCTCGTTTAAAGGGATGGTACCTGCTAAACCAGAGCCAGTGGTGATTAAGGGCTTGGCAAAAGTGAATGTGGATTCCATCATGGCATCTTAAAATCGCGTTGCTCAGTGCAATACTTGGTGAATTTGGAAGGGGTTCCCTTCCTACAAAAACATCTGGGTGAATACCTACAATTGTGTAAATTGCAATGAGTTGGTTGAGGACTCCATATAGCTCATCAAGATGCTCACAAGCAACTCAGAAGGTTGTCTATATCTTGGCAATAAAGTTACCTAATGCGCACAAGAATGTTATGCTTGTTCAGGTTTCTGCTAAAGGTGCTACTACAGTTCAACAATAGAATGGTATTGTATGACTTGGGGAACACCACTGCAGATAAATTGGAAGAAATTCCCATTATTTAAAAAAAGGCAAAGAAGCAAACAGCTTCTTCTCTCGCCACCCTGGGTGACTCAGCCCACATGGTGGTTGAGAGGTTGGTAACATTGTATCCCCCGCAAATCGCGCCTCTTCCACCTCATCTCACTACCAAATAGCTGGTTAATAAATTTAGAGAGTGTGTCATGATGTGGCAATGGGTAGAAGCCATTTCCAGAAGAAGGAAAGTAGTGTGTGTCTTTTCTGCTAAGCATCACTTTTCGAAAATCAATTCAGCCTGAAATTTAGCTCCACTAAAGAGAATTACGAAAACTATTAGCAAATATGGCGGGAAACCCCGCAAAAGAACCCGCAGGCTATGCCAAACGAGCCAGAACCACCCCCCAAACGAAGCAACCCTCGGTTACCCACCTCAGGGTCAACCAGAATCACCCGCTCTCAAGCAGCAGCCATGAAAGCAGGCACCACCCCCCAACCTGGAGCTACTCCAACTAGCGCCAGTTCACCTGATCGCACTTCTGCAACCTGCACGCCTAACAGCTCTGTGTGCGCTGCCTCCCACTAACCCACTGGGCCCCTCCAACCAAGGAGGCCATCACCCACGCTGTTTTAATGGCGTCTGCTCAGTTGAATGCAACTCAGCCCATCCAGACATTCACCTCCCCCATTGTGTCAGCTAATTCAGCCCCATCTATTGTTGCTGACACTGTGTTTCCGGCTCCCTCCATGAGGGGCGATACCCAGCTACCTGGCCCCCAAATCCTCAGATGTAAGGTTGGATTAGCCGCACATTCTGGTTCACTAAGCACCAAATTGGGACAATCTACTCTTCCCAATGAGGATTCAAATGGTTCGGATTTTGGAACTTCACACCAGTTCCAATCTCACCCGTCCCATTTAGACCCCATAATAGGCACTTCTCAAGTCGGCACTTTATCTCAATATGCTGAAAACGACCAATTCACCAATCAGCCAATGAGTTTTGCCCACAAAATCACAGCAAATACTCGGGCTGAATTTACCCAAATAGATTGGGATGGTGATGAAACATCGCCCTCCTCCCAATTGGCTGGAGTTAATTCCATTCTGGACGGGACTCCCCAATTTAGCGAGGCCCAACAATCACCTGGCCCCAAAACCCTCGGATGTAAGGTTGGATTAGCCGCACATTCTGGTTCACTAAGCACCAAATTGGGACAATCTACTCTTCCCAATGGGGATTTAAATGGTTCAGATTTTGGAACTTCACACCAGTTCCAATCTCACCCGTCCCATTTAAACCCCATAAACGGCACTTCTCAAGTCGGCACTTTATCTCAATATGCTGAAAACGACCAATTCACCAATCAGCCAGTGAGTTTTGCCCACGAAATCACAGCAAATACTCGGGCTGAATTTACCCAAATAGATTGGGATGGTGATGAAACATCTCCCCCTCCCTACTGGCTGGAGTTAATTCCAATCTGGATGGGCCTCCCCAATTTAGCGAGGCCCAACAAACCGCCCCTCAATTTAATATGACGCCAGCAACTGCTGTAACATTTCAGAAACAAGGGAACTCCGCAAACTTGTCCAAACCACCAGCTCACACTCAACCTGCAATTGCAGCCCAAAGCAAACACAAACGTACCAAAGGAGCCACTGGGGCGTGGCAAAAACCTCTGGCACCAAAGCTACCCAAAGCTGATCCCCGTGAAGTGGCGTTTATTGCTGATGTTAAGAAGAAATGGGCCGAAACTAGAGCGCAAAAAGCTCTACCTCGCTCAACCCTCTCCCACGCAATTCGCCTTTATTATGGGCATAACCCTGTTGAATTCTATACAGAGGATTACTTCTCATACTTTGCAGCGATTGCGGAGACATTCCCTATTAAAACCACCATCCATGAATCAGTGGAGGGCCACTACATCGATGTGGGCTTCACTGAAGCTGCCCTTGCTGACCATGCTGCCACCCTCCAGGTCATTATTCCACGCGGATCTCTTCGCATCTCCCGCACACGCTCTCACCTGGAGAAAATTTCATGGGTTACTTTTTCCAACCTACCAACGACTGTTGATCCTGAGTCTCTTAAACTGGCACTCCATCGTGGTTTAATGGAGTTTGGGTCTGTTCTTTCAGTGGACTTTAGCGTCCCCTCTTACTATGCTCCCACTCAAAGAGCTTGCACTGCTAGGGCGTCGTTCATCCCCTCCCCCACTGTATCCCGCAACATTGAGGTTATTCCTCGTGTGGCGGTAGTTGGGGCATGCCCTGAGATCTTCTTTGTCGACCCTGATCAGGCGCGCCCCCGGTGTTCATGGTGTAACGCCCTTGGACACTTGTATAGTGGCTGCACAGCTCGAAAACAAGCCCTCTTAGCCACCACCCAGGGGCCTAACCAGGCCAAAAACGATCCCACGTGGCTGCAGCAGCAATTCCACAACCCACACAATGGGTTCCCGTTCAAGACCTGTCCCCTGAGGCCTTACGCCTAGCAGTTGAAACAGCTAACCCCACTATTGGTATGGGATACCTTCGCGCTCATGCCCCCCTTCCAATGGGCACCCCCTCCAATCTCCCAGAGTCAACTCCCTCTCTCACCAAGCGCAAGGCATCTCCCACAGGGTGCCCCTCGTCAGCCACCCCCACTCAGGGCTCCGCGGCACCCCCACCAACCTCCACCAGCGATTTATCGCATCAACCCTCAGCTCCCAATGGAGCTATGCCCACCAGCATGGACTGGCAACTCGCGGCCTGCGGTAGAAGTGCCACCTCAAAGAGTCCTACCCCGACCCCACAGTCCATTTCGCGCGGATCCTTTGCAGTGTTGGAGGAAGTGAATATGGACTCAGACTCATCAAATGGGGACACCGCGGAGGTCACCATTGAGCACCCTCAGGTTCTTCCCCTGCAACGGAGCGGGGGCAGCATCCTAGGCTGGCTTACTGGGTCCTCCGCCCCCCACCCTCTCCTTCCCCTCAGAACCCTCGACGCTCCTCACGGATTGCAGCTAATAGTCAAGATAAAGGACTCAAAACTAGCTGCCTCACAGCAGCATGTTTAAGCGCTGGCAACCCCCCAGGACATGGAGAGGAACAGCTATGAGTCCCCATGGCAGCACCCTGGCCCTGCAATCCATCAACGCAAATGGGTTGCGGGACTTTAAGCGGAGAGCCCGCCTCCTCCGAAACTTCAGGTCAGCACAAATTGACATCGCTGCTGTCCAGGAGCCCCATATCCTCCCCCACGAACAATCTGCATGGAATGAACAGTTTGGAGGCAACTCCTTCTGGACAAACCATGCCGCCCTTATTGTTTTGAATCCCCGGGTTAAAACCCATTCTTTTTCACAATATCTAGGTGGCCGCCTCATACTGGCCAAACTCACCACTCCTGACTTCTCCTTCTTCGCTGCAAGCATCTACCTGCCTAATGCAGGTCAGGAGCAAAATCGGCTCTTGGAAGAGCTCCTCCAACTCAATCTCCCACGGAATACAGTCCTCTTAGGAGATTTCAACACAACCATAAGTCGCGTCCGTGAATCTTACCCCCTGCAGCAAAGGAACGCCCTGGATCAAGTCGCCTCCAGGATTTCCTTCGCCTGAGTGGCTTTATAGATGCGCTTCCACCCTCTGCGTCTGGCCTAGGTTGTATGACTAGGATCCAGTATGATGGAGGAGCTTTCCAGTCAGCGTCACGCATAGATATGGCACTGATTGGCCCCCTGCTAATTGGCCGCGTCTCCTCTCCCATCTCTCGTGACAACCATCTGAGTGATCACAGGTCACTCACCGTTGTCCTCACCACCACACTTAGACCGTCGCATAGGCTCTGGCCTAGGGTTGCCCCAGCTCTTCTCAACAACCCCTTCACTAAGGAGAAGCTGTCTATGACCATCCGGGAGACTCTCACCTCCCCCCACCCCACCTGCTTGACCACAAGGCTAAATGGGCGGCGACCAAGGAGGGCATCACCCGCGTTGCTTACAACTGTGCCAAAACCCAGATGACTGCAGCTCGCGCCAGAGTCAAAAGGGCGGAAGCCAGAATCAGACATCTAGAGCGAAACTGCCAGCCTTCGCCCTCTCCCAGATGGTTGGAAGACCGGGAAGCGGCGCAGGAAGCACTCCGCTTGGAGCTCACACTGAAGGAAGAACGGGCAGCAAACTTTACAACATCTCGTTACTATGCTCAATGGGAACGCCCCACCCGCTTCTTCTTTCAGAAACAGAAAGCCCGGTCAACAGCGCAGGATATTACTGCACTGAAGATTGGCACTACAACCACTTCAGACAAGGAGAAATCACGCAGGAACTACACCGCTTCTACTCCAGACTCTTCCATGCCACCCAGGTGGACCCATCGGACATCCAAGACTTCCTGTGGCGGGCTCCAGAGCCTCCCATTGACCCACGGGCTGATGAGGCTCTAGTGGCGCCTATTTCTATCCAGGAGGTGATGGAAACCCTTCTGAAATCCCCACGGCTTAAAGCCCCAGGCTCAGACGGAATACCCTTTGAGGTGTACCTTCTGGAACCTGCAGTGATAGCCAGAACCCTACGCGACCTCTTCGCTGCACTCTTGGTGAATGGCGAGGTCCTCCCTGACTCCAGAGGCTTAATCACGACCCTCATTCACAAGAAGTCAGACCGTGAGAACCTGGCGAACTGGCGCCCCATAGCGTTGATCAACACAGACCACAAGCTCTTCACGAAGCTTCTGGCCAACCGCATCACCAAATGGGTGTCACCTCGCCTCTCCCCATCCCAGTACGGTTTTATTCCGGGGAGGTCGTTATGGGACAACTATAATGACCTTCACGTGACTTTGACTGCTAACTCTCGTAAGGTGAATGGCTTTGTGGCTCTCCTGGATATGGAGAAAGCATATGATCGGGTAGCCTGGAAGTATATTGATGCTTCCCTGGCCCGCTTCCATCTCCCACCCGCAGCTAGGCGCTGGATATCAGCGCTCTATGACCAGCTCCACACCAGAGTCCTGGCGCCAATGGGTTTCACAGTTGCAGTACCAGTTGGACAAGGTCTCCGGCAAGGGGACCCCTGAGCCCTATCCTTTTTAACATCACCCTTGACCCCCTCTTGGCCTCCTTACAGGACAAGCTAACAGGGATTCTGGTCCCAGGTAAAGCCCCCACACGCATCATAGCATTTGCAGATGACACTGCCATTGCATTTGGCTGCCCTGGGGATGTTGCCCTCGCTGCTGTGACCATTGAGAGGTACACCAAGGCGTCCAACGCCATGGTCAACACCTCCAAGACGAATGTTGTGCAGGTCGGCTCCCCCACCTTCCCCCCACCATTTGGTATTGTACCTGAGCGCGGTACCTTCCGTCACCTGGGCGTTCTCACCAACCAACAAGGAGTTGCGCTAAAAGACAATGAGGACTTGCTCCTTGCAGCAGTTAACTCCAGGATTGCCAGCTGGAACCGGCGGCACATCACCCCCCAGGGTCGAGCTCTGATGGCCAATGTGTTCCTTCTCTTTAAAGTCTGGTTCCTAGCGCACGTCTGCCCATTCACAGATGCCTTTTATACGCGGTTCAATGTACTCCTCCGCTGTTGGATCTGGGGCTCAAACCATCCACCAATGGCCCTCTCAACCATTTCCCGACCCTGCAATGAAGGGGCCTAGGGCTTCTGGACACGCGATCCCACGCCACCACAATCTTCCTGAAGTTCCTATGGCCGATTGTCTGCTGGGACGCGACCCCCATGCCCCAATGGGCGCCCGCCCTCCGCCAGTCAGTGTCAGCAGCTCTGGGTCTTCCTAGAGCATCTCTGACCTCATTAGGGGAGTGGCTCACAAACCACCCAGGCCATCGCCTAAAACCATCTTCATCCCCCTACTGGAACCAGGCTCTCCTTGCCCTGAAACGAGTAGGCGCGCGGATCCACCATGCCTTCCCATACAGAAGGGAAGGCCCTGGCCTCAGCCCACGTCGCCATGCAATTGTGCACAATGGACAAGTTGTCACAACTCGCCTCAACCCCCAAGATCGTCCTCCCATCCGCCCAAAACTCCTTGAGCTCCTCCCTCCCTCCGTGAGATTTGACCTTAAGGAATTGTGGAAGGACGTCTATCACCCCATCCTGTCAGCAAAGGTGTCCAACACCTTATGGAGGGTGCTCCACTGTTCATACAGGACAGGGGACCGGACTGGCCCTACCTTCCAGCACCGAAGCTGCCCCCGCTGTGTGGAGCCTATTGACTCCCACCTCCATCGTTTTTTCACCTGTCCAGGTGTCGCCGCATTTTGGCCAAAGGCCCGCGCGCTCCTCCATGCTCAGCCCTGGTATGGACACCCTGTGCAAGACCTCATGTTTGAGCAGACATTGCCTGGTTGCCACCAACCCCTCCGTGTCCTCGCCTATGCCACAGCCATCTGGACCATCCATAACTCCTTCCTTCGTGCTGCCTTTGACTAGCAGGTGTGGACCCTTCAACACATGATCACCCACTTTCAGGTACACTTTGAGATGGCCCTGAAGGTCTGCACTATGTCGCCAACCCTCCCCCGCTCAGTTGTCACTGCAGCACGGCTCTGGCGCGCAAACCCCCTCCCTTTCTCGATGCCTCCTCCCTCCCCTTCCCTCGCCTCAGGGCCTTAGGAGCCCAGGCGTAATTCAATAAACATCGATGAATCCCCCCTTGGGTTGGGACCATCTAGTACTAAAAAAAGAAAGTAGTGTGTGTCCTTAAGAGGTGGGCTCCATCACTTCAAGTTCCGCTTGGAAGTTGAGTCATATTCTGGTGAAAAATAAACTAACAAGTTTGTTTTGGGCTCTATGATCCCCATCCACCAGTATTCCTCAGTCGCTTTAAAAAAGCCCATACTCAACAGGCATGAGCGTGGTTAACCCTTTCCCTACCCAATGTAGCCAGCCATATGTGGCCTGGCAATGGGCACAATTTGCTTTCCATTAGAGGCGTCATCATCATCTCACCATTTACAATTGTGGGGAATGAATATTCTCACTAGTAATTTTAATACTAATCTAGCTGGGCAAGTTGGGTCTGAGTCAGTATCATAAGATTATTTAGAATGTCGATCTTCCAGGATCAAACCATGAAATTTTTTCAACAGTAGTGCGCTTAGATCCAGTTCCCTATTTAGCAAGCGCATAGGGCAGTAGTCCAATTGATAGATTATATATGACAGGATAAACAGCCTAAAATATTGACTGGAAGATTATTGGTTATCCGCTTAGATTAGGATAAAATAATTATTACCAAGCTATGGAATTAAATATGGGCTGTCAATGAGCGATCTGGCCTCAGCTGAATATGGGAATTCAAACAGAAACTCCATTAATGAAATGAAATCAAGAGATTCAGAAAATCTAAGATAGTTGAGCCAGATGGGCATTAGAGTAGATACTGGTTTGACTGCAAAAGGTAAAACAAGGAAGGATAAAAGGGAGTTTTTTAGGATAGTATTCATGGTGTAACTCTGTGGTGAAACTCATAGTTTATGTAGACCATAAGAGTAATGGTAGTGCAACTCTGCCGCTGATATAAAAGTTTTTTAACAAAGAGTATTACTGATTCTATTTATATAACTTTAATTAAATATAAAGATATGGCAATTGTCATGGAATCAGCTGATAAGAATTAGACTGGGCTCCCAATCAAGGTGCTTGAGCACCCAGTGGAGAGCCCAGAATGCCATAGGCACAATGGTCCAAGTGAATTGTATGAGTGGAGTTCTATTGGAGACTTGAGGAAAGCAAAAGTTAAATAATGTACCAAAGTCCCCCAAGGCAAACCAAATGATTGCAATGGGGCAACCTTGAGTCTTGTGGGGTAGCCCACAAGGGCTGTGGAGGCAGGGAGGATGACAATTCCTCCAGGATTAACAATTGATGTCCTTCAGTTTTGAATAAACAAGCTTGCATGCCAATTTTGGGCGGCAGAAGGGCTGCCACGCAATTAAGGGTGAGAGTAAAGGAGGGTGGAAAACGTGAGGAGCATTTGGGGCTGAGCTCCCCCTAAATGGGGTTCTTCAGTCCAACGGTTGGCCTGGACCATCAGTGGACAGACCTGGTAGGGGTCCAGCCTCTGCAGGTGGCGGGAAGAGGTGCCCTGGTGCTGCTCCAACAGGGGAGCAGTTTTGGAAAATCCAACAGCGGAATGTATGGGAAGAGTTTCCATTAAACAGATGTGCAATAATGAATGAGAAAGCAGGTTTGTCGTTGGGGGTGAGCAAGTTTATGATATCCACAATCCACTATCATGTGGTTGGGTCAATCGACTGGATAATCCAGTCAGCAAAGATAAAAATAAGGATTTGGGGGGCAGCGTGCTTTTCTAGATTGATCGGTGAAATTTTTTATTAGTAAATTAAGGCGGACGGAGGCCACAGCAAGCTGAATGGGGTGTATGTGGTTTAATGAGTGCAAAACATGAGAAGATAAGAGAATGAACCAACAACCACCACTGGGAAGAGCAGTTTCCTTAATTATTGGGAGAATCGCATGGGTGAGGAGATATAGGATTGTAATTTGGGGGTCAGCAATAGGATCTGGTTGGCTGGTGGGGACTGGGTGTGGGGATGCTTGAAATCCTAGCAAAAAGTGAAAAACATTTGCAAATTTCCACATATTTTTAGACCAAGCCAGATTGACAGTGCTGATCCAGGCCCTACCATCCAATTCAGCCTGTTCACATGATTCAGATTTCATGGATTCGCCCCAGGGGCTGTGGCAGCCGGGCTGAGTTGTTCAATACCTGGTCCAAACTCTCCATTGGGCTATTTGCTTGATCTGAGCTTCCTGGATTTATCTCAGAGAGTTGAGGCAACTGGTCCGAGTTGTTCAATATCTGGTTTGAGATCCAAATTGTACCTCAATTTGATTTTTGGCACTGGCATTCTGGACCAGCTTCCCCAGGCCAGAATTTTCAGACCGGTCTCTGAGGCTGGTGCAAGTAATTATCTCCAAATTTTGTCATAATTCTCCTAGGGAGTAGGGGTGTCCCAGGGGCTTGCCCGTGGCCCCTGGCTTGCATGAGCTCTTTGCAGACCCCCTCTATAAAACTTACCCTGGTTGAGGAGGGGTAAGGGGGGAATGGGTTATCATGGGGGGAGAGCGGTCACCCTACGCTCATTTACCATGTACACCAAGTCACTCAACTGCGACAGGTGGTCCACTTGGGCCTTCAGGCCCCTTTTTTTGTCCAGAAATGGTATTTCTCCATATCCAGGTGCAGGGTTGGTCTCTGGGACTTACACCAATCGTCATATTACCCCCCATTGAATCAGCGGGTATCAGCTCTTGTGCAACCTTCTACCAGATCACATCTTATCTGCCAGAAATCCAACAGTGTTGCTCACTACAGGGAACCCTCTGATTAACAAATAAGTATATCTGTCTATCTGAACAATGTCAAATCCATCTAAAGCTGATGTAGATTGTCCAGATCTATTGAGGTGGTGTAATACACTGAGATTAAAATTTTCCTGGACACATTACGCCAAATTAATGATAATCTACATTGTAAGCGTAAAATACTAATGGATCAGCTTGCAGAATCATCCAGTCAACTTTGTAACCTTAACCTGAAGAACAATTAATCAAAAGACCTCCTCAGTAACATGGGTGGATGGCTGCATTGTGTTGATTGGAAATTGGATGCTAAAACTTTTACCTAAGTCCCCAACGTTGAATAAGTGAACAAAAAGGAGTTGATAGTGAAAGACAGGGGTGCTGTGATAGGGGGAAGACAAGGAGGTTGCAGGAGAGACCTTCACCAACTAAGAAGGCTATGTGTTGCTTTACACATAGTGGAAGCTCTGGGGATAACTATTTTATACAGAAGGAGTTCCTTAAATGTTTCTGTGTTGCTGATGAAGAATCTCATACCACAAATATTCCCTCAAACAAGCTGAATTCCGCCCATTTTTCTGTGTCTTCCTCTCATCATGGTTCAAGCTATGCCCAATGAGAAGTGCCCCAGTTCGCTGAGAGCTAGTAGACTCAAAGGGAATAAAGGTATATTTGTTGACATATTTCCCCCATTCAATTGGGATGGAAATATGCATAAGCTTTCAAATGCTTTGAATTTGCTGTGGAGGGAGCTTTGGACCACCTTAAAGCAAAGCTACTGACCTCCACCATAGATGTTAAAAGAGCTTATTAAGCTACATGCTACCTGAAGGACATATCAGTTACCTATCAGGAAGTCAAGGACATGATGTTGATCTCATTCGAGGGTTTTAGATAAAATGGTCCAACAGAAAACTAATTTCATGACAATTAGGTTCCAGTGGAGTGAACCTCAAATGAAGTTTGCTGAATGATTCACTTTAGAATTGAACATCTTATTAGGAGCAAGTCATTGTCTGAGGCTGACTTTGAGATTATAATGATTTTGGTGGTGAAACAACACCGTGTGCTCTTCAACGTGATGGTTAATTTTTTTCAAGTGGATATTTTCAATTAAAATTGTTTACACCCTGTGATGACTAGCCTCAACGTTCAGTTTACCAAACCTGAAATGGAAGCCATCAATGCCTGCCTCTGGCCCTCCATCATTGAGTGGGATGCCATGGATGAACTATAATCTTCCGGCCAACCCTTAATTATTCTATAATTTTTATGGCTCACCCTTAGCCATCTTATAATCCTTTGCCCAGCCCTCGGCCTGGACCTTTTAATGGCACTCAGAGATGAGATGCCTTAGGAGTAACATGTGTGAATGTGGACGCCTTGAACATATTGCAGTAAACTGTCCCACTAAATGACAAGTCCACTCTGTACATCTGGATCAGTATGATCATGGAAAAGATCTAGCGGATTTAGTATGGGACCCTCTATCTTCACTGTTGCTACTTTATTTGTCCCACCTCAACCCAATATGCGGTTTCACATCAGACCCTGCATCCCACTGATGTGATGCTATGTCAACAATCTGCCAATGATTTACATGTGCTGACACACTCAAAAATGAAAGAGGCAGCTGTGGAGGAGGGCCACCAGGAGATTGAGAAAGCCCTATGACTACCAGATAATGGAGTAAGCCTCATCAGGCGAACCCTGAAACTCCTCAGATGTGCCATTACTGAAAGGGGTGAATGTCACTATTCCTGTAAAAGTGATCATTAAGGAATACACTAAGGTCATAATGAGCATTATGTGTTTCCATTATAAATATGCTATGAATATGCACATGTTAAACAATTAAGGTTCTTCTTATTCTTAGTGTACATATTATGATATTTTTGTGGCAAAAACAAAAATTTGTAGGATCATAGACACTGGCGCAACAGTTAACATAGCATCAACAAAGTTAGTGGTTAAATCAACTTTGAATCCCGATGTGGAGCAAGGGATGGTATATGAGACCTCTGGAACAGAATGTACTGTCTTAGAAGGGGTTTATAGTGCGCTGTCTCAGCAGTTTGGGTCAATCCCTGACTCCATGTCAGCAAGTGTTTTGCCACCCACAACCACAACATTCTGATAGGAGCAGCCTTCATGCGCCACTTCAGTGGTGTACTTAAATTGGCTGAGGAGACATTAAAGATTCTGGGACAGCTTGGCCTGGTTTTTTTCACTTCAAGTAGTGTGCCAAAGAATCTCGCCCGCACTGGTTAAGTTAATCTCACATACAGTGATGGCATAGGTTCCATCCACTACCAGTGAGTATAAACAAAACTTGGGCTCACCCTAATCAAATATACAAGTACTGGGGGCTACCACTCCAATACACGGCCGCCATAACAATCCTCTCTGGCCACTAAGTTATATTGGGAACAGATCTTGTGATTGCGATAGCAGAAGGGCTCAATGAGGAGTTCCTTGGGACCTATCAGCAATCACGCCTCAAGCCCCATGTAGCCCCAGGCATCACCTTACCTGGCCACAGCGAGATATAAGTATTGATGTAAAAACCCGCAGAAAGGGTCGCTGATTGTCCAAAGACACCAGATGGTGGCGTACCTGCATTTGATTCCATTGATGAGGTCCTTCACTTCCATGAATTCGGTTTTCTGGATGAGTTTAGTCTTCTAACTGGAACTCCAGATGGATAATGACAGTGGTTCTCATGAGAAACTTTAATCAGGTTATTGAAGGAGCATAAAATTGATCCATTGTTCTATCAAAAAATATCAGGATTCTTAGTATCCAATGACCATGATTTGGGATGCGCTCACAGGGTATCCATGAGTTGGAAATTGAGGCCACCATCCTATCTAGTTCCAGTTGATCCATCAATTGAGGGCTGCAGAGGTGGTAAATTCTAATGAAACTAGGGAAGCTGATGGAGCAGAGAATGCTGAAGCCATCCAGAAGTTCCTGGGCACCCCTGTATTGATTGTCAAGAAGAAATATGGAACCAACTATGTAGTATTAAATTACCAAAACTTAACAATATTACCAAAAAAGTCTTATATCCGATGCCTTGAATTTGCAAAGTTCTTGATTGCTTAGCCAGCGCTCGCTACTTCTCCATGATTACCTATTATTGGGTTAGTGAAAAATTGAGTTGCCTGAGGCGGAACAAAAAAGTGTGCAATAATCGCCTCTAAGGGGTTATTTCAGCCCACTCACATGCTGCAGGGACTATGTAACACCTCAGCTATGTTTCAAAGGCCATGGACATGATTATGGAGGATATTATGCTGTAGAACATCCTCATTTGTCTTGATGAAAATAATGTCTTCTCACAGATGTTTTTGGATCATTTGAATCATTTGGAGGAGGTGTTCCACTGACTTGTGGTGGCAAACATAAAGATTAAACCCGCAAATGCCACTTATTTAAAGAACAGATGGAATACCTTGGGTTTTTGGCTGACTCCAGGGGATTTAGGCCACAACTGGCTAAGGTAGAAAACAACAGTAGGATGGCCTGACCCAGTACCAAATGAATATTCAAGTATTTCTGTGCATGGTCAGTTATTAACGATGCTTTATTCACAATTTCAGCTAATTTGGGCCCTGATCTTTGAACTTCTAAAGCAGGAAGCCACATTTACATGAATGTAGTGATGCCAGAGTGCCCTAAACACACTTGGGACGGCGTTGATCAGCGCTCAGCGTTGCAATATCTGAATTTTGAGAAGGAGTTCATTGTCCAGACTGACGCTTCTCTTTTCACCGTTGGAATGGTAAAATCACAGAGGACAACGATGGTGTGGAGCACCTCATCGCCTATTTCAGAAAAAGTTTAAACTGCCATGAAAGGAATTACACAGTGACTTAACAGGAATGTTTAGCTGTGATTACGCTTATGAACTGTTCTGGGTGACCTCCATGGAGTGAAGTTTAAGGTTGTAACTGATTAATCTTCCTTACGCTGGTTACAGTATCTTCAGGAGCCAGAGGGCGGATCACATTATGGGCTTTAAACTTTAAGTCTATTATTTTGAAACAATACATCACTCTGGTGCAAACAGACCAGATCACTATTTTTTATCACAAAAACTGGCGATCATCATAATGGAGGATCTGGGTGATCTGGTGTATGAAAAGATAAAGTGGCAAGTATACCAATGAGCTACCCCAAGTGACTTGGGCATTATTTGGATGAGGGCTGATGCCTTCTGGTAAATGGTGAGCTATACAAAAATTGATGGTGTTATGTTGAGCCTTCAAGAACCCTCTGCCTGTCCAGACATTATCATTAGTGCCTACAAGGCGGTAGGTTATGGAGGATTACGCAAAATGTTAGAGTACTGCAACCACGTTATTATTTGATCATGCATCTTAATGTTCTTGAAACGAGTTCCTGTTTCATCAATGTAAAGTAGAGAATCCCTTTCACTAGAAGTCACCCTATCAGCTGGTAAAGCCCCAGTTCACATGGCACATGGTATCCATTGACATCATGGGGTACTTTTCAACGGGTGAAAATTGCTCCAGGTACATCCTGGTAATGATAGATCATTTGAAAAAGTGGGTAGAAGCATGAGCAAAATTATATATTTTGGTGATATTGTTGAGATATGCCGGAATGGTCACACATGTTAGTTCAAACTGAGCAACAGACGGAGAATATGGAAATTCAGCCCTTGAGACAAACTTAAAGAATGTAATTAAAAAATTGCAATTTTTTTTGAACACCACTTTATTTATTTTATATCAATAGCAAATTCTTTCTGCTCCGCCTTCTACTACCTACTAGTAATCCTTCACCTTCGATCTTCTCATCTCACTTATATATCATTGACTTTGGTTGGTACTGATCCTTTTACTTAGTATATTCTTTACCACCATATTTTTCATGAAATCTGCTGATTAAAGTTAGACTGGGCTTCTAATCTGGGTGTGTAACAACCCAGTGGATAGCCCAGGATGGCAATGGCATAGAAGTTCTGATTACTTTTAGGAGAAATTCTTATGATTTTTGTGAGGAAATAAAAATTCAAGAACATACCAAAGGCATCCATAGAAAACCAAATAGCAGCAATGGGGCCAACTTTAAGTCTTGCTGGGGCATCTTGCAAGGGTGGGAGAGTTAAGAAGGATGACTAATCCTCCTTGGTTTTCAGTTGGTAATATTTGAGCTTTCTTTCCAAACCTTATAGGTCTGTTTAATTATAATAAACTCCGAAAATCATTTAAATTCTCAAAATTTTGAAAATGCCGATCAGGTTTGTGAATTGAAGTGAAAAAAATTGATTTGACTGTTGGGAGGCCTTGGTCTTCGCCTTGCACCTGTTGAGGGGTTTCACGATGGGTTGAGGTGTTGGAGACGTTGCCAGGATGGCAGATTGATTTTAAAATTGATTTGGGATATATTAGCCCTTGACAAGATGGCCCAGATAGTCCAGTGCCTGTTTACTGCATTGTGGTTGTGAGGATGACCATTTATCACCCCCAAACAGAGAATCACAATTAGCAGAAATGGCCTCAATCCGCCTGTTTTTTGCTAAACCACCATAGGATTTGGTGGGGCGAATTGAATATAAGTTCTCCGACTATTTTGCAAAGTGGGAGGTGGACCTGAGCTTGTCCACCGGGTGCCAAAGGAGGAGCAGATCATTGCAAAGAGTTTAGTGGATCTGAAAAATCTTCAGAGGTGCTATATTGGCATCATGCACCTGTGGAGAAAACTTTGATAATCATGATCACCATTTGGTGAGCCGTTGGGTTGTTGGCTTGAAGGGCCCACTTGCTGACCATTAACCCTAAAACACATATTGCTGCTTACTTCACTGGGTTCAGTGAAAGTATATTGAAAAGAGGCGTAGTCTGCGGAGAAGATCTGGTAAAAATCAGCTTTATTTTTAACTCAAGAGTTAAAATGAATTGACAACTTCCCCTTCAGAGGAAGTTGCCTTATATGCGAAAATGGGGGAAAGGGGGGTCATGGGTGTGCTCCTAGACAGGGACAGCTGACGTACTCATGGGTACCTAGCCTGGGCTTGGGGTGTCACCATCTAGATTATGCACTAGTTGTAAAAGCTCAGGCAATGTAATACACTGATCCGTCAGGGAGGGACCCTCACCAATCTGATCTTGAGCGAATTTGCATAGATCAAAAGGGTGGCCAAATTTGACTCCACCAGGGTTAATTTTGACAAGTTTTTATAATATTTTTAAATTTTTAAGAACAGATTCTTGACTTGGATTGACATTCCTGGACCCAAGATTGTGGGTTCCGTGTTTCAGACCAGTTTTCCTGACTCAGGAACCATTTCCTGAGTTTTAAGGTTGATTTTCTTCCTTTTCAAGAAAGTGAGGAATGGAGGGGTGGAGGCCAGGGATGGGTGGAGGTGCTGTAGGTGACTTCTAGCCTGGACAACATCCCTGAAAACCTCCTTTAACCTTCCAACGAGGGAAGAAACATTCAAGGGGGATATTGTGGAGAGATCCTTTGTGGCCAATGAAGTTACCCAACGTCCATCAACCACATGTCCCAAATCCCCAGTAGAGCTAAGGGCTCCACAAGGGGCATTAGGTCCCTTATTCTTCTTATAAGGGACCTTTTCCCAGTCCAACCTAAGAGGTTGGATCTTCAGACTAACAATATCCTCACAGGTTCATCCTCATAACTATGAGGTCCCAGCAGGATCTATTATTCTTAAATTCACTATCGCCTTAGTTCAAAGGGATCTACTAAATATTTGTCATTAATTGACATTGCCTTATCACCTTATTTGGAGGCAATCCAATAATAATCCATCTTGGGCTCAGTACCGCCTTATTTCAAGGGACTTAAATATTTGTACATTATTAATTTGTGGTGCGACATACTTTAGCCAATCCGCCACAGCTTTTTAGAACTTATTGTCTAGTCATATTAAAATCCAACAATAACCCCACTTGACTGGACAATAAATCTCCTATTATTTACCCCTGGAGAAACTTTGCATGCACTCAGTTATTGATCTGATTAATCGTGGGGTCCTTAATAGTGTAGGTGTCAATACCCACTTTCTTAACTATCTCAAATGGACCAACTTTAATGTTGGCTAACTTATGCTTCTGACCAAACACGTTCTGGTCATGAAAAAGAACTATCTCTCCTTCTTTGAACTGTTATAGTCCATTACGTCATAACTGATTTGCAGCCTAATTCATTATCTTTTTGGCCAATATGAAAGAGTACGCTTCAGTTTGCAGCTTAATTATAGTATTTGCCAGGTTAGTCAAGTAATGACGTGGATCCATTTCACTTGTATCTTCCATGAAAGCATAGAGTAATGAAGGTAGAGCTGGGTGCCATCCATATAGTAACTGGAAGGGACTCTTCCCTTTGCACAGTGATAGCCAATGTGTATGAAAAGATGGCGGTGAAAAGGAGGTAACTATAATTTGAAGGTTGATCATTTAATGATTTCTGGAGTGAGTTTACCAAGCTTTCATTAACTCGCTTAACCATACCATTAGACTCAGGGTGATATGGGGTCATCGGAACCCTGTGGATGGCTATCAGCTTGTTTATCTTTGGAAGGATGTGGGAGGTGAAGTTAGTTCCATTTTCAGAATTCTCTCACTTTTGGTCAAATCGTAATTTAAAATTTAGTAAAATAGCTCCACTCGTTGTCACCATATTCAAGTTACCTATGTCAATGAGTTTGACGCCCGCCTCCCCCATGTAGGGCAGTGGTGCGCCACCTCCTAATGTTTTTTGGCCATTGCCAAAATGTGCTTGGGCTGGATTAGCTAGCCCTCCAAATTCTTCAGCATGCTATATCCTGCCTAAGGGCTTAGCACTACATCTCGCCCAAACCCAGGCGGTGCCATGCTGGCCCCTTGTGCTCCCTTAAAGCAACATGCAATTTGGCCTTTGGGTTAGATATGGTAAATTGTTCCCCTATTTAGACAAAGCCATTATCAAATTAGCCCAGGCTGTTATGCAGCCTTCAGGCTTCATTGACTTCCTCCCATTCAAGGGGTGTTTTAATCTTGGCTTCTCAAGTGAAGCTGATGCTGCAGTAGCAACTACCATCCCCCTGGTGTTCCAGGGCACCCCCATCCCAACTACTCTTACTCACCTTTCCCACTGATACCACTCTTGTGGTTCAGTTTGCAGGCCTCCCTACCCACCTACCAACATGAAATTTTCATATTAAAGAAATTATTGCTGAATTAATAGAATATGGTTCTGATTCCATGGTACAATTTGTGTTTCTCATTGAAGCCACTTGCCTTGCAGGCCCCTGCACCATTGTGAATATTCGTCCAGTATCAACAGAAATAGCCTTATCAATCCCCTCTTGCACCATTATCCCCTCTGCCCCTTGACCATCCTTTTTGGGCTCGAGTGGATAAATACGCACCATCTGCCCTACCTGTTTCAAACTGGACCATTCAAAACTGCGCTGCCCCTCCATCTCATGAGCCATGACATCCACACCTGACTCTATGCATAATGACCCCATAGCCAATCCAATAACATTTTTTGAATGAGGAACTATCCTTCCCTTCCCCCAAAGTGGTAGCCACAGCAACCACTGAATAAACAAACCAAAAAATACCTCAACGAACCTCTTCCTCCGAACCCACCAATCAGGAGCCAGAATGGACTAAAGTAAGTTTTAAACCATCCTCCCAGCCAAACGCAACAGATAACCAATATAAAACAACATAATCAAATTCAACTAAAATCCATGTGATTATTTGGTTGAGGTTGATGAATTGGACAAGCGTATCCCTTTATCTGAATGGGCTGGAGCCCCTCCATTTGAAACGTACCCCAATACTGATTATGCGTATAATTCCTAAAGCACCATTATGCGCCTCGCCCTGATGCCACCCCATTCAAAAGTGACCACCAACTAGCTGAAGAGGCAGTTGCCTCCCCTTAATGTCGCCCAACCCATAAGGCCATTGCAAAATCAGTTGCAGTACTGGCTATGAGCTGCTACCTCCTATCATACCTAGTACCATGCTTCCAAAACAGAAAAAAGACCATCTCAATAATATCAGACGGCAAATTCAGCAGTTCAAAAGTTGTGGTGGTTGCAAAGTTTGGCCCAAAAACCCGCATTACCCGCAACAACCCTGCAACCATCGCCACCCTACCTAAAGTATGCCTTGAGGCGGAAAAAGCACTTGCAGACTATATTTCCACCCTCCTCACCGCACACATTGAGTTGCAAGCACCCATTTGTCATCTTGACCCCCATTTACATGATGCGCCCACACCATTGTTATCTGCTTTGTGCCGCTACATATCCGCAACAGATGGGCAGAAGTGCCTTCCAATCCCCCTTCACCCGCTGCCATGGATGGGTAGCAGTTTTTGCTTCCAACTTGGTTGGTGTGTGTTGTTTAAATTTTGCATTGATTTGAGTGGATCCATCTGTCTCATTTCAACTTTATTTTACTTTATTGTGGGATTTTAGCTCTTTTGAGCATTGGTAATGTCCATCCCCTGGTTGGCTTGCCTTGGTTCAATAAAAAAGTTAGTTTCATTATTGGTAAAGATGAACTGAGGAAGCCATGTTGCTGGATGATACATTCCATTATGAACTTGGCCACTGAGATCGCCTTCAAGTCCCTGATCACCTGTGCTTTTACCCACCTATTCAAGTGGTCAATTGCCACCAGAATGTATCTGAACCAGTTAGCTCCCATTGGTAGGGGGACAACGACATCAATGGAAACTGTATGCCATGCAAATTGAAGTTTCACTAGCCGGTACAAGGCCTTCTGTCAGAACATTTTTCCCACTTGGCACTGGTGGCAACAGGAAATTGTCTTAAGCACATCAAAGTTCACTCTTTCCCAATAATACTGAGGGTGCAATAATTCCAAATTCTTATGCAATCCATTATGCCCAACTGCCTTGTGTGCACTCATATTAATGCTTGGTCATGGCGAGGGTCATGGAAAGTTCACCAACGAATCTACAATCCGCTTATACAACTCACCGTTCTGCTGAAATGTATTGTCTCACATCTTGTTTAACACCTTTATGACTTGAAGCGGTTCATTTTCATATTTTATATTAAAAATTTTATTATACATCATATTGCTCAATTTTGCTGTGACGGCAATCTTTGGTAATCATGACAAGCAATTAGCGTTCTGGTGCTTTGCTTCAGGTTAGTGGAGGATATCAAAGTCATAAGCCTGAATTTTGAGGGAACATTGGGGTTAGACACCCTTCATGCTCTTTGAGATTCTGCAACCAGCATAGCAAAGCATGATCCGTCAAAACTTAAACTTCACTCCATGCAAATGCATCCTAAATTGCTTATACGCATAGATCACCGCTTAGCATTTCTGCTTGGTCATGATTAATTACATTCATGGCAGTTCAGGCTCTGACTGCAGTATGCAACTTAGTGCTCCTCCCCTTATCATCATCTTGGTATAGTACCGCCCCATATAAAGAAAAGAGACGCATCTGTCTGAGATGAAATCTATTAAAAGTTGGATAGCGCAGCATTGGTGCACTAATCAATTCCAAAAAAGTATATCAAAGAAGCATTGTCAACATTACATCCATTCAAACATGGTATCCTTTTTAGTAACTCAAACAGCAGACCTCCAATACAACTGAAGTAGGGTATAAAGCTTTAACAGTAACCAATTATCCCCCAAAAATACTTGTATGTCACGCTTACTGTTTGGCGGAGTCATTTTTTGGATAGCCTCCATCTTGGCCAGATGTGGTTTAAGCCCCATCGCATCTACCACAAACCACAAGCACTCCAGTTGGTCCTTGAAGAAGTAGCATTTATGGGGCTTTATCTTGATATTGGCCTCAGCAAGGTGGATGAATACCTCCTACGAATGGGTAAGGTGCTCATAAAATGTGTAGAAGAAGACAAAAATATTGTCAAGGTACACAAGAACGCATGACAGCTTCAAGTCACCAAGGATGGTATTCATGGCCCGTTGAAATGTAGCCATGGGAATTACATAACCCTTGAGGCATATGCGTCAGTTGAAAAAGCCCTTTACGTTTACATGACCTAATAGAGGGCATAAACACTAAAAACAAGGATGGGCGGCAGGAGGTCCAAAGGATCAAGTTGCAGGACCTTCCTGACCTAAAGCACACCTTGGACCAACGCTGGGTACAGGCCAGGTATGCCCAGGTTGGTACAAGTGAGATGCATAACGCCCAGCCCATTGTTTTAGCTCTTGCGTTAAAAATAATGAGTTATCTGTTGAATGGCGATGGCAAAATTAAATTAAAATTGATGAATGGGGGTTTGAGACCCATTCAAATTTCAAAATTTTCAACTCAGGTCAGCCTCAACTTCAACTAATTACTCAAGTTCAGACTATTCTGAAGTATATCACCCTGACAGATGGAAGTGTGCGCTTATTGGTGCACCTCAGCATAGCACCAAATTCTTTGACAGATGATTTCCCACAAGTTTGTTTGATAATGATCCTATGATATCAACCTTCCTCGTTGGTTGTCATACCCTATAATAAAATACTCCATTCGTTTACTGTTTTTATAAAAGTTTATCGGGACTTGGGCAAGCCTGTGCGTGGACTTCTTTAAGTAGGTCATATAGAATGTTAGCCTATTTATTTGCTTGAATATTACAACATACTTAGGTACACCGTGGGTCAGCTCAGTTTTCCTTCTTACTGAGTCACCCGTGTACTCTGACCATGGTCAAAGCTTAGCTATAAACTCCCCTTTGTGACACAGCCAAGTTTGCTATTGTACAATATCTATTATTGTTCACCAGGTTAACCCCCTCGTCCTATGCCACTTTAGCTCCAGCACCCTCTGAGGAGCTATTCTTCTTGTAATACTCACTGGTTCCCATGCGTTGGACCTGTGCACTTAGCACCACCATGCAGGGATCTGGAGAGTTATAGATACTCTCCTGACATTTGACAACCAATCAATTTACTTTACATGCACAAACTTTTTCCATGTGGGACTTTCACAAAGTGCAAATAGTGTGCACCAGCTGTTGGTCATGGCCAAAGTGTGGTTTACCACTATTTTCATATTTTGCGATGGTTAGAGCATCTGATCGTTATTCTCGCTACCTCTTACTGGAAAGTACCCACCCTACAAGCTCATACATGGTGGATACAATTGCTCCACGATCTGAGAGTCATGATTCCTGACTTTCTACCAAAATTAATAAAATCAACATTAAGAAACTGTTTTTTTGCACCAAATTTGGATGGTGCAGGTGGGATCATTGATGGAGGGCCTGTCGTGATGGCCTTGGATAACATAATACAACCTGTCGCTGAAATGGATATAGGGTTGTTCATGGCCCAAATTGCGTGCTATAACGACGTTTGCATATATAAAACTGAGCCAAATATCTTCTCATATGGCTCAGATATAACCCATTTCAGTGTATCAAATTACCCAGAAAACCCACTATTGACCACCACAATGATTCACAGAACCCAGGAGGTGGAGGAGGAGTTACTATTAAAATATAAAAACGTTCAGGCAGTTGCTGAAGATATGGTGGGATATGTGGCCTCAGTAATAAGAGTGGCCAAATATCTCTCTCCATTCTATGATGCAGTAACGTACCCTGGGGGTATGCTAGACCCTGAAGAAGATTTTTGTGGTAAAGCATTGGCGTTTTCTGTTATAAATGAAGATCATTCAAATTCTTTTTTATTGACTACTAACTGTTAAATTTGGCGTAATGGGTTGATTCCGCCAAGCTAGTTTACACATGGTATTAGCCACTGAGCAACCAAATCAGATGATATGAGGATTGCCAACTTTTAATAAAAGTTAATGTATAAAATATATGGAGCAATCTCTCCTGATTGATACTTTATTATAATCTAATAAATTCAGAATTATCTACTGACTACTAAAAACCTCCCATCTAATCGTTCCACTCAAACCTCATCTTAGTATTCCAAGTCAGTTGCATCCTCTGCTTAGTAATTTCCTATTCATTCACTTTTAGGAGTTTTTTTTGTCTATCTTGAGGTTTTTTATGAAAATTCTCTTAATTCACTGAACTATCAATATTTTGATTGATTTGCTTTATATCCATATAACTTTTTCACTCAATCTCAAGGCTCATCTCAACTCAAATTTCTGATCTGATGATATATATAGCTTATCATCAAGCTATATCAACTTCTCAACATTACCCCCCCTTTGACTGGATTTTACACTCCTATTGCTTATATGCTTGAAGGTACTTTGTGTGAACTCAGTTGATAATCCAATCACCTGTGGGTTCCTTGATAGTGTAGGCATCAGTACCAGTCTTCTTGATTATTTCAAACGGCTCAGACCAAATGCTAGTGAGTTTGTTCTTCCACCCAAATCCGTGTTGGTCGTTTGAAATACATGATCTCCTACAGAGAATTGCAGAAGTCCACTATGTCTCTTCTGGTCAGCTGCCTGATCACGAATCTTCTTTTCCAAACTGGTAGAATAGGTTTCTATTTGTAGTTTGATTAGCATCTCCATTAGATTCATCAAATACTGCTGCAGTTTCACACCGCTGGTGTCTTTACACATGAGTAAAGCAGGGCAGGTAGAGCCAGATGTCTACCATAGAGCAGTTGGAAGGGACTTTTGCCAGTGGCCGAGTGGTATCTGATATTATATGCAAACACAGCTGTGGGTAGGAGGGTACTCCATTCTGAGGGTGGATCTTTTACCAGCTTATGGAGTATGTTCGCCAATGTTCTTTTGACCCATTCCACCATTCCATTCAATTCCAGATGGTAGGGTATAGTCAAAACCCCATGGATCACCATCAACTCATTCAACTTGGGCAAGATATGTGAGGTTGAATTAATTCCGTTGTCCATTAAGATGAACTGCAAACAGCCATGTTGCTGTATAACACACTACATAATATACTTGGCAGTAGTGAATGCCCTAAAATATTAACCGCTCTGGCTTCCACCCATCTCGTCAAATGATCAATTGCTACTATTATGTACTTAGATCAGTTCGCACCAGTTAAAAAGGCCCCATCACATTAAGAGAAATGGTATGCCAGGCGAACTGAAGCTTAACCAGCTGATAAGTGGTCTTCTTGTGGAAATGTTTCTCCACTTGGCACTGATGAAAACAACATACCATTTCCAGCACGTCATAATGCATGCTTTCCCAGTAGTGGCAGGATTGCAAAAACTCCAACGTTTTCTGCAACCTGAAATGTCCTGACACCCAATGTGCAACCATAATAATTATGGGTCTAGCGGAAGGTTTAGGTAAACTCAGCATCAAGTCCCCAATACACTTATATAGTTCCCCAATACGTATGAAGGTATCCTGACTAAGCCCATCTAGCACTTTGATTACTTGTGGCGGCTCGTTATGTTATTTGTCCACCACCAATTTCTCATACATAATGTTGGCCAAATCTGCTGTAATAGCGACCTTTGGTAGCTATGAAAGACAATCTGCATTTTGAATTCTTGCTCCTGGTCAGTTTACAATCTCAAAATCATACACCTGGAGCTTCAATGCTCATCATGCAAGCTGTCCTTAAGGTTCACAGAGACTTTGCAACCAGCGCAAAGATGCATGATCCATTACTATTTGGAAATTTACCCCGTGGAGGTATACTATAAACTGTTTATATGCATAAATCAATGCTAAACACTCCTGCTCAGTCACAGTGTAATTTCGTTCATGACACTTTAAACTTCAGCTACAAAATGCAACAGGGTGCTCTAGGCTGTCATCATCCTTCTGAGATAATAGAGCCCCTACAGCGGAAAGCTATGCATCCATTTGTACTATGAATTGTTTTTTGAAGTTGGGGTATTGCAAAATGGGTGCGCTCACCAACGTGGTTTGTAATAAATTTTTCATTTTATTGCGGGGAAGGCCAACCATGGGATGGACACTTCCGAATATGACTCAGGAAAGACAAACTTAGTACCAGGGGAGGCACCCCAGAGAAGCGATGCTATCTCTTGTTGCCAGCGGGAACGCCACTTATGGGGAGGGGGAGGGAGCGTGTGTAGGGGCCGTAGCCACTATTGAGCACGTGTGGAGGAAGGAGTCTGATTTGATGAACCAGACTGGGAACCAGGAGGAGACCAGCTGTCGGTGACGCGGTGGGAGGTATCCAAACATCCATGCTTGAAAGTGGTCCACCAAATTAGACTGGAATCTGTTAACAGTTTCTGGGAGGGTGGGGGTGGAGCCTGCGATGGCATCTAAGACGATCGTGTGGATGGTCCACATGGCGATTGCAACCACCAGAGCATGGAGGGAGGGTGGAAGGGGGAGGCCATTGATAGAGCAAACATATCTCTTGACAGACTGAAGGGAAGCGTTTAATCCTGGCCCAGCAGACGTTGAACTCCGCGCCATATCACTTTAGAGATGGGGCACTTCTCCAGGCGGTGGAACAGCGTTCCATACTGGCCACACACGACACAGGATGAGTGTAAAGCGTTAGAGCGCTCAGCTGTACGATACACCCGCCTCAGGCAGCGCCACACATGGGAGCGGACTTGAGGCTGCAACAGAGGATGGTGTGCGTATTTCCAGATAGTTTTTTGGGTTTCAATGGAATAAGGGATGTCCATCATGTCCAGGTAGTCCACCCTGGATAGGACATGGGGCCGAATGGGGATCACGCCATCATGGATGGGTAGCCCCTGTACCTCTTGTGTGAACTGAGGAGAGGGGCGGCCTCTTCGGGGTTGTATGTCTGCTGATATGAATTCTCCACTCTGCGCTTCGCATGGAGAGTAGGATTCGTTTGTAGTGGGTTTTTGTCCTGTGAGGACCTGTGGCCGATGTGTGTGATGCGAGGTATCTCATCAGGGAGTGGGGGTTTGATGGATTATTGAGGCCTAAGGCTCAGGAGAAGTTGGAGCGGGCCACGCGGGACCAGTGTTGGGATGGGAGTGTAGGAGCGGTGATGGCCACGATCCAGGTACCCAGGATATTGGAAGCTTGGGCTTTGAAGTCAAGCAGGCCCATGCCACCTTGATGATGAGGGCCAAACATGACCTCTAGCTGTACTGGTGGAGGGCGGCCTGACCAAAGCCATCCTTACATCAGGGCAAATAGGGATTTGAAGAAGCTTGGGGAGAAAGGGATGGCGTGGGCTCCGAACCAGACTTTGGATAGGAGCATAAAGTTAGCTAGAACAATCCTGCCAGTAAGGGTAGTAGGGTGGGCTCTGAGAAAGGCGATTCACTTCATCACGTTGTCCAGTATAAGGCACTCCATTACTGCTGACGCGTATCCGCCTGCCTCCATCCACACGCCCAGATGGCGCACCGGTCCTATGGTAGGACGTGGCACAAAGGGGAGCACCAGTGGAGCGGTGTGTGTTAAGTTAGTAAGGCGTGGACGTGGGCGAGCAGATGGGCCGGGTTGGGAACTAATTGCTGGGGCCCAGCAGTTCTGAAACTGACCAAGGAGGATGATTTCAGTTTTGGAGGCGTTCAGTGCCGCGTTGCTTACCCAGGAATATTCCTGGATGAGGGCTTCAAGTGCGCATGCATCTTTATTATTAGACACCCCCACCACGCAGTCATCTGCAAAAGCCATCATCTTGACTGGGGTTTGGCCTGGCACATGGACCCCAGTGAGTTGGGCATTCACATTTCGCAGTAGTGGGTCAAGGCTGAAGTTGTATAAGAGTGGGCTGAGGGGGTCCCCTTGTCTCAAGCCCCTTTGAGGGCGGACTACTTCCGTTAGGAAGCCTGGGCCACGCACTGCCATTGGTGCAGATTCTGTGAGCAGCATCACCCAGTTGATGAAGCGGGGGGTAGGCGGAACTGCTGGAGGCAGGCCCTTAGGTATTCCCAGTTTACTCTATCATAGGCCTTTTGTTGGTCCAAGAATACCAGTGCCCCAGAGGCTGTGGACTGACATGCATTGGCCACGGAGTGCAAGTTATCCCAAATTGACCTTCTGGGGATGAAACCGAATTGTTCTGGGGAGATGGTGGCAGATACTACAGTCCCTAAACAGTTAGCCATGATTTTTGTTAAAATCTTGGTGTCTGTGTTTGTTAGAGAAATGGGGCGCCAGTTGGCTAAGTCAAGCTTATCCCCTTTCTTGAAGAGTGTGACAGTAAAGGCCTCATGTCCTCCTGGTAGGAGGCGCATTTCCAACAGGCTTTGGTTAAGTGAGGCGAGCAGCAATGGGGATATATATTTGATATATTTTTTATAGAACTCATATGGAATGCCATCTGGGCCTGGGCATTTTCAGTTTGGCGCACCTCAAATGGCTGTCCATAATTTGTTCAGAGTAATTAAATTCATTATTTCTGGGTATCAGAAAATGGTGCAAATATGAGCTCAGTCAAGAAATTCCGCCACTTCAGCCAGCTGAATTGGTTCAGCTCAGTATAACTCAGAGTAATATTTTTGCATTTTGATTGCCACTTCAGCTGGTGTGTCCGCAATGGAATTATCCAATCTTCACACCTGTGTGTGCAGGCCACGCTCTGGCGTGGTGCAAAATTTTTTTAAAGAAATATGTGGTGCACTTGTCACCTTTTGTGATGCGTGTGGCCCTATATTGAACACAAACCCGATATCTGTGTTGCCTTTCAAGTGCGTTGAGGTGGGCGGCTGCCTCCGCCCACTTTCAGCCCCATGCAGGGCTGTATCCTGTAGCTGGAATGTTGGACTCCAAGTGTGCCAATTCTGCCAGAGTGCATGAGATAACCACCGATGTGGCTCTTGAGCATCTGGAGGAGAGATGGCGAGAGTGGCGGATGGTGTCCTCTTTAAAAGTTGCCCATGTGGAAATGGGGTCTGCGCAAAACGGTGCAACAAACGATTTTGCCAAAGTTGCCTCTTCCACCCACGTGAAAAATCCTGGCGACGTGAGCTTGGGGGGCGGATTTTGCACCAATGTGGGGCCTTAGCAACTGTGACAGGTAGGTGATAGGTTATTGAGACCAGTCCGTGGTCAGAGAATTCCATTTTCATTGTTTTGAAGTGGGAGATGTGGGGTTGGAATTTTGCCGGCGTTAGAATAAGGTCAATGCGGGTCATGGACTTAATTGGCCGCTGTGGATGTGGGGACGCATCATGTTTTTGAGCAGCAGGGCATGTCACGGCAGCGCATCCATTAACCCAAGGGTGGCCTTTAGAACGCATAGTTCTACGTGACCCTGTGGGGCGTGGGGTGAGGAAGGCCACCGGTCTGTTGGTGAGGTTAGCCAACAGTTCATGTCACCGACTAGGAAAGAATCAGGGGGTAGCGGGAGGGATTTGACCAACGAGAAAAATTCCTGACGCTTGTGTGCACCATTTGGGGCATAGATGTTGACGATTGCATGCGCTACGTCAGCCCACAAGAAGGTGATGATGAGCACTCAGCCCTTTAGGAATGTTTCTGAGGATTTAAATTTGAAAAAATTATTTTTCCAAATTAGCACCCCACAGTGCTTTGAACAAAAGGATAGGGATGGGAGGATCATTGTTTTCCAAGCTTCCTCAGAACCTCATAGACAGTGGGACTCCTGGATGGCCAGGATATCCATGGGTAAATTGTGTTGTAAAAAACTCAGTTTCCTAGCCCAGGATGGGGAGGCCTTGAGTCCGGCGATATTCAATGTCCCTAGAGTGAAGTTTCCCCCATCACACCTTAGGTGTGAGGGAGTGGGCCCCCAGGCCCACCAGCCTCTTCTAGGTCCCCACGGGCTTTCACAGCAGCGCAGGTGTTAGCTGCAATGCTATCGGAGTTTTTGTTGATTTTTGTGGAAAGAGTCGCGTTGGCTTTGGCCTTCACTTTATGTTTTCCCAACGTCGGACGAATTTTTTGCTGTGTGGATGAGTTTGGTGCACCGTCAAGCGGGTCAAAAAAATTTTTTTCAGTTGGGATAGGTCCCAAGTTGGTTTTAACCAGAGCTTGGGTGCAACGATTGGGTGAGATTGAATCTCCCATCGGATCCTCAGATTGAGTGGCCCGCTCAGCATGGGCTTCCCAATCTGATTGGATGATGGATTCCTGAGTTGCTTCTGCCATGAAGGTCTCCATGTCCTCCTGGCATTGTGAGTATGGGATGGCGGTGGTGGCCTTGGCCGCTTCCTTGGCCGCGGCCCTATGGGCCTGCTTGGCCTTCTTTCACTCCTGCGGGGAGATGGGCTTTACCAATAGGTAGCAGCCTTGTGCTCCCCACGGGAAAGCCTCTTTGGTGCTTGCAGTTGGTTCATAGTGCGCCTCTCCATTGGCCATGGCCGCCGAGGGGTGCTCCTGGAATGTGACGCCCTCCTTGATGGGGCATGCATGTGCCTTGTGGCTGAACACATCACAGTGGGTGCAAATGGGGGGCGCACTGTCCACGGTCACCCAAAATGGGTGGGTGGTATGCCCTGCAATATTAATAAACGTGGAGTGCGGGATCTGGGTTAGGTCCTTTGCGATCTCCTCAGTTAGGGTCAGAACTGCGATGGCTTTGCTGGTGCACAGGTGTGGCATCAGCGTGAAGCGTTGCATTTTGAAAGATTGTATTTCGCCATATATGGCGAGACCATCTTTCAGGTGTTGTTCCAAAATTTCACGTTTTACCATAGTAGGCAAAAAGTCAAACGTGAGGAAAATTTGGTTTGACTTTGTCCATCTGGTGCATTTGGTTTCAACAACCCGCTGCCCTTTGGGGAGGTCGACCACTACGCGCACCGCTGCAGCCTCATCTGCTGCTTTTTTGCTCTCAAAACCTAGGTCCAGCCAACCGCATGACATGGAGTGAGGTGCAACGTACACCGCAGTCAGGAAAATTTTGTGTAAATCTTCACAAAATTTTTCCCATAAGGCCGTTTTTTGGATGTCTAGAAACATGCGGACTCGAATTCCATTGACAAAAGTGGTTGGGAGTGTGGCGTGTTGATGTACTGGTTGCATCATGCTTGCCATGCGAGTATCTCCGGGGAAATCATGACCGCCAGTTTTTTAAGATTTTTGTCAATTCTGCCGGATTCTCTGGGGCGTTTTCGAACGTTGGAGGCCTCAGGCCTTCCAACTTCTCCTCTTACCTTGCTTGCCCAACTGCTCCCTGACATGGGCGCAGACTAATCTCCTCTGTGAGATTATCAAACTAGATTCAGTCTTGAATTGAATAGGTTGCAATAGTGATTGCAACGAGAAAGAAAAGTTTTGTGGTTTGTAATACATCAAAAGCGTTTTGGCATCATTCCATCCAGTAAAAATGGTATTTTCTCTTCAACAACTCAAAGAGCGGTGCCCCAAAACAACTGAAGTTAAAAACTTCTAGTAGTAACTGACCTTCCCCAACAACTATTAGATATCACGTTTAATACCTGAATGGGTCATCTTGCTTATTGCTTCCACTTTTGCTGGCTGTAGTTTAAGCCATTTTGAATCCCTAAAAATCCAAGGTATTCTAATTGCTCTTTGAAAAATGACCCTTCCAAGGATTGATCTTGATATTAGTATTAGCGAGTCAGCAGAACACTTGTTCAGATGATCAAGATGCTCTGTAAACATTTTCAAGAACACTTTGATATCATTGGGGTAAACTAAAATGCAAGACAGCTTCATATTACCCAAGATTATATCCATAGCGTGCTGGAACATACGTGGGCGTTTCACAAACCCTGTGGCATACGTTTAGGCTGAAATAACCCCTTTGAAGTGATTGTAGCACATTTCTCACGTTCTGCCGCTGGCAATTTAATCTGCCATTACCCCAATATCATATCCATGGCGCAAAATTAATTAGCCCCTCCAAGTCAATCTAATATTTCATCAATCTTTGGAAGAGATAGGAATCTTTCTTCATTATGCTATTGAGATTTTGATAGCCATTGACCACCCGGTTGTGCCATCTTTTTTCTTTAAAATAAGCACTGGTGATGCCCATGGATCCTTAGATGGCTCTAATATCCCTTGTTTTTAAATTTATCTACCTCATTGGAGACAACCTCATCCGCCACCTTTGAGCGCCAAATAGGGTGCAATCAAATGGGAGGGTGATCCCCTCATATCTACCCAATGTACCACCCCCTGGGTGCACCCCAAATAATGATCGTCAGATGCAAAAATATCTCAATATTTTTTAATAAAGCTATTGCCTTATCCTTTTACTCCTCTGACAATCCAATTAGAGCTTCCCGCGGAACCACTACAATTATGCTAAATAATAGATTTGCTGGTAGGCGAAGGTCCTCCCACAATATTAAATTATGAACACAGTGAACCTCATCAATAGGGGCCAATTTTAGATAAGCCATCACTTGGTGACTTTGGATCATCATCAACTCCTTTTTAGGTTCGCTAAAAATACCTTAACTACCCCATTTCCTGGTAACAGTAATCCAGGAGCCACATGAGGTTCAAACTACGATTGCTGGTAGGACCCCACAATTTCCTGTATAGCCCTTCAGGGACGTCTATTTCAAGCTCAGTTCCTATTATGCACTGGTGCCCAGAAGGTATGCTCAAAGCGCTCTCTTCTTGTAGCGGAATATCTTTATACTTGTAGATATTGTTGGGGAGGGCTCTGGTCCTCAGCTTCATTTGCCAATATCAGACAGGAATCACCCCGTCACTATATGCCAAATTGATCTGACTGGAGTGTAACGGATCCATTGAGATTCCTATAGAGGTAAAGTAATGAAAATTTGTTGTCCCAAAATTACTTATTGGTTTCTTCTGCCATATTAACCATAGCTCCCAAGCATCTCATGAACGCAGTACTTATGAAAATATCATAGTTATTATTTGGCAGAACTACCACTGGAACAGAGGCCCTAAATGAGCCAAATTGCAAAGGCAACGCGTTATAAGCTCCTTCAGACACAATTCTCTGTTCCCCAGCGGTCCCATACACTACTCTGTGTTCCACATCAGGCTTCAGCAGAAGCTTAGCCACAAGCTTGGTGGAGATTATATTAAGTGGGGCACCAGTATCTATAATAGCTCGAATTTTTGTGTTCTTAACAAAGATATCACAGTAGGTACACTCCAAATAAGAATAACCATTGGTGTTTATTTAGTGAGCGTCCAAAGACTTTTTGTTACCAAGGAAGGAGGACATGCCCATACCAACATGAGGATACTTTTGATCTATTTTTTTCTACTGGAATAACTACGTTAACCCCCACTAGGGAGGCGTCATCCGTTGGGGGTCCAGCGTTACTTATGCTATTTTATTCTAGATTCTGCTATACATACAGCTTCTGCACATCATGGCGGAACTTAGAGCTTGAAGGGGAATAATCGCTCTCTTGAATGGAGGCTGAGGTATCCGTTGGAAGATGTTGGTATAACAAGTAGTTGGGCTGGGTTCCAAGTCCAACATGAAGAGACTCTTGAGAATCGTTAGGGACAATTAAATTCAAATTAACGGAGGTATAGTGTCCCATCGCTACTACGCTCAAGCATTTCCTTGCTTGGTCATCCCTGATGGCACCGCATACACCTGCTGATTGCCTGGGCAAATAACTGCATAATTCCCTTTTCATCCACACAAGGAGCAAGCATTCATGAAAGGCTCACATCTATAGTTTGCAGAGAAAAGAACTGGTCAAAAATTAATGAAGTGTTGAAGTTAGGTCGCGGATGGGGTGGCTGAGCGTACATAGGGCGAAAAAGATCTGTGGATATATAAGATGGATTAATATTACCCAACGGCTTATAACTGGATCATTGCTGTCCATATTCTGAAGAGAACGCCACAGCGGTAGCAGAGGCCTTTCACTCCACATTGGGAGCACTGAACATGGCGGAGAGATGGTGCAAAGTGTTCAAAGTTTAAATAAGCCCCATGTCTTCATCCAATATGTGTATACATAGTGGTATGTAACTCGCAGTATGGTTTGACAGCCACCATCATTGCTATGCCTACATCCTTGGAGAATAAAGTATTGACTCCTATTAAAACATGCACTTCCGCTGTGAATTTCTCAGCAAACTCTAACAGGGACTCATTTCAGTGGAACTGTATGGTCAGAAAGTAAAACTTTCATTGCGCCATCTTAGCCGCGCCCCCCAAACAACTGAAAAACAGTTGCTTTACCTCTTGATAAGATATGGAACTATTTTGGAGGTAACAGGTGACCTGATCGGCACTTTCCACATCCAAAGCGGACAGCAACAGTTTCACTTTCTGCCAATCCGTGGTTCCTTCCATGGCGAAATTAAATCATTTAAATACCCATGCATATTCCCATTGTAACTTAAGGGCAGTAACTTCTTGATCAAACAAATTTACCTCACTCCAGACTCCAGCAACAAAAAACAGCCAAAATAGGTTCTGAACGACTGCAGGGAAACATCACCTTGTGAACTAGCGTAGGGACGAGCGGATGGGGGTGAATCCACCAAAGTGGACTTGGAAGAAGTTGGTTTGTGAGGAGGGACTGCTGTGACACCTGAGGGATAGTTGCTGGCTGATCCATAGCATTCTTCTCCTGACTCGCTTCTGACTGCACCTTTTCCCCTGTACCAGCTTGTTCAGTAAAATGTTCATCAATTGTTAGTTCAGCTTTAACCAAGTAGCGCCAACACCAGCCATTTTACACCTCCTGTTGAAGAGTTTATACTGATTTTGCAACTTATGATTGAATTTTCACTCAGAGTCCAGCTTACGCTTTATTGAATGAAGCTTTGAGAGAACGTCTTCCACTGTTCCTTGCATTCTAGTATGCTGCCAGACAGTGTCATGCACTTTTTAGTTGGCGTCATCTACTTGATTAATGAAGGGAGCTTGCTCTTGCACCAGCTCCTCATTGGCCCATCAAAGGGTATCCAATTGCACTCAAATATCCACATATCTACCGTCTCAATTAATGGAAGGGTAATTGCTTGACTGCAAACCGCCTGACTAACGATTTCCAACTGGGTAGTCAAACTCAGTAACTGGCGATATTCAGGTGACATCAACAAAGAGATGAGCGCATTATCAGCCATCCGCTGATTACCACACTTGATGTGAAGTTGACTGAATTCAGCTGCCACGGAGTCAATGTGATCCATTATCCGCCGCTCTGTCAAAATTACCATTTCCCTAATCTGAGCTATCACGGCTTTGAGTGCTTCCGCCAATTCCTCCAAGTCTGTCATAAAACGCTTGGTGTTGCTTCCCAACGTGGTAACATCCTGAATCCATCCCACCAATAAGCCACGTTGATCCAACAGTTCCCCTATCACCAGAGGTAATTCCTGATTCAATTATGGAACCAAAACGCCCAACCAACGGCGGACATCCCCAACATGGTGGTCCACCTGTACCAGCGCCCCTGAACCTCCAAAAAATAGTGATCAAGGCAGTCAAGCAGAAGGTGAGTATCATTCTGCTTCATTTGAACAAACCGCATGATGTCCCCAATCTAAATGTTTTGGCAGGCCAGCACACAAGTAACTTTAGGATTAATGGCTGCACATATGCAACTAAATATTCTTCAATTCCATGGGTACTAAGCAACCAAGACAGCCTCATGGTAGTCATGTCAAGATAGGACATATACAATGCATAGTGAGAGATTGGTTTCATTGATTGTAGACTAAACTCAGAGCATGATCCCCCACCTTATTTTTGCAGAGTTGATACCCCCACAGAAGCCATTATGTAATTTACCACATCTGTGGGGGTCACGTTTGTAGAGCGACCTTATTGGTCTGCCACCAACTTAGAACAAATTTTTCAACTGCAAATTAATCATAGCATTTTCATCACCCGGCTCTGTCACTGTAAAAAGTTCCAGTTCATCATGGGATGCTTCCCTAGCTTCCTAGGCATATTGAGAGTGAAATCTGATCAGGTTTTGTTATAAATAATAAGGCTTGCCATATTGCCCTAGTGCCAATAAGCTACAGTTGGCCAGTGGCCCTATAGTGAGCACAACTGTTAATTTTTTGGCATACCAGGTTGATTCCGCCAAGCTGGTTTAAACAGGGTATTAGACAAAGATTAACCAAATTAGATAGTATGCAGAACGCCAACTCTTAATAAAAACTGATGTATAATATATGGAGCAATTGCCCAAATCGACACTTTATTATAATCTATTAAATGAAGACTTATCTGCTGACTACTAAAAATCTTCCTTCTCATTTTTCCGCTCAACTCTTATCTTGGTATTCCAAGTCAATTGCATCCTCTGCTTAGTAATCTCCTATTGTTCCCTTTTAGGAGTTTTTCGTCTAACTTAAGGTTTCAGCCAAATTCCCTCAATTTTCTAAAATATTGATACTTTAATTGATTCACTTTATACCCATATAACTTTTCCCTCAATCTCAAGGCTCACCTTGACTCTAATACTCAATCCACAAGAATATATAGCTTATCATCCAGTCATATCAAATTCTCAACACTTATCTTTCACCCCATTTGGGGAAAATCAGCATAGCTACATTGGTTTATACTGGAGCCTCTGTGAATTTTTTTGATCAAGATCTAGCAGACTATCTTAAGCTGAGTTACTTGCCATGTGGTATAGTTAGAGGAGGGGCTTCCCAAGGTATCTCCATGAAAAAATTATGGGGTTAGCTAATTATTAAGTTGGCAAATATCATTTGTCTGCCCACTTCCAAGCAATCAAAAACCTCTTGTACTCTATCATTTTGGGTGTATAGAGGTAGTGAAAGTTTGACATCAGAACCAACTTGAAAGAAAATACCCTGTCCTTAATTTTTATTAACGGTCACAAGTTAGTTGTCCCTCTGGCTGAAGCAAACTTTCATGGTGATTTACCCCATTGTCCCAATATCCACACATGCAGTCTTGCTCCATGATGAAGCCCTCTTTGGAGGTTCCATTACCTTCTTGTTTAGAGGGGTTGTAATCTTCGTTTGATGCGGCTTCAGTCAATTTGCTACCAGCTCATTCAGAGTTTGATTGCAAGTTCAAGCTCACCATTGATTTGGTGCATATATCTTTCTCAATTAATCCATTGACGATATGGGAGGAAGCGGCTTTAGATGTGTGGGTCAAGGAGCAATTAGCCAAAGGTGCAATTTTTCAGCGAACCTCCCCTGTATGTTCCCCATTTCTCTGTAGAAAAGGCTGATGGCACCTTAGATCCATGCATTGATTATGGGAATCTTAACAACGTCACAGTACCAGACTTGCATCCCATCCCACTAGACTCACGGATTTCACGCTATGAGGAAAAGGTGGTAGTCACCTCCAAATTGGATTGTTTGAAAATGTTTAATCAGATCTGTATCAAGAAGGGCCAGGAGTGGCCGACTGCATTCCACACCAGAAACGGGATTTTTCCAATTTTAGGGTTATGCCCTTTGGGCTTAAAATTCCCCCTGCTATCTTTCAACGCCATATTGATGCAGCTTTGGGGGACCTGCTGGGGGTATGTGTGGTAGCTTACATGGATGATATTCTGGTATTCTCTTGACAATGAGTCCAATAACACCTTCAGCAGGTGATGGAGCGTTTGAGGGCTTCTGACCCTACATAAAAATAAGCAAATGGGAATTTTAATTTGTGAGTGGCCCACTCCAACTTCAGTTAAGGAATTGAGGAGTTTCTTAGGGGCGTGTAAATTCCTTAAGAACTTCACACTGAAATTTTTCCTAGGTTGCAGCACCTTTGTATAAGGCGAGTGGGGCAAAAGTTCTCAAGTGGTTTCAACTTTGCAGGATGCCTTTTAAGCGGTACAGTGTACTTTGCTGTCCACGTCCATTCTTCACCGTGTTAACCCCAATAAAGAGTTCATTGTTGCTTCTGATGCCTCCAACTTCGCCATAGCGGTGGCCCTATTACAAGTAGGAAAAGATGGAATAGAGCATCCAGTGGGATATTTTCTAGGAAGATGTCTCTACTAGAGTTAAACTAGGCCGTATATTATAAAGAGTTTTTAGCAGTAGTTGAGGCGCTGACCTATTGGTGTCATCACTTGCATTGCTCATACCAACCTTCCGCATATGTACAGATTACATCACCATGCCTTACTGTATTACCATACACCTCATGTCTTAATCCCTCAGCAAACCCTCTAGCATGAGACCCTAGCCCAATTTTCGTTTTCTTATGAGTTCACAAAGGGCAACGAGAATGGTTTGGATGATGCTTTGAGCCGCAACCCTGCACTAGCTCCAGATCCCAAGGAGGTAAAGGTGCATAATACCCACTTGATGATTCCACCGTGTAGGAATGTGTCTCAGCTTCCCTCTCCCTTGGCCAATGGGCCAGCGCTTGCTCCTCTAGAAAATGCGTAGTATTATAGTATGTTTAGAAAAGGTAGTCCAAGACTTTGTTGGCCGATATGTTATGGTCCTTGCTAAGAGCGCATTAAATCAGGAGGATATTACCAGAGTTTTACGTAAAGGATGAGATGGTGTGATTTCAGGGGCGCTTATTGGTTCTTGCTGGCCCAAGCCTTGGAATCATCCCAGACCATCATGACGGAATCACTGTTAGTCATCCTAGGAAGGTGTAGACTCTGGAGCTAATTCGCTGCACCTATAATTGGAAGGGTTACTTGCTCAGGTGGGCAGGTATTGTAAGAAGTGCCTGGTCTTCAACTAATTCAACTAAATTGCCAGCCACTAGCAGGGCTGCTGGTACCAGTTTAAAAGGCTGAAGGGCCTTGAACTTCCTTATCAGTGGATTTCATTGTGGAATTGCCAGTATATGATGGCCACGATGCCATCATGGTAGTGGTGGACTAATTTACAAAGTTCGCCCACTTTATTCCTTGCAGAACCACAGTAACCACGTTTGAGATGTCTAGGCTATTTGTAACTCATCTGTTCGCTCTTCATGGGTCCCTCAAGAAAAATTAGCAATCAGGGACCCCAGTTTACCTCCATCTTTTGGGAAGCGGTGTGTAAGAATCTTCAGATTCGCCCCTGCCATTCAACTGCCTATCACCTCCAATCAGATGTGCATATTGAACGAGTGAACCAGTGCCTCAAACAGTTCTTTTGGTATTACACCGCTGCAGATCATTCATATTTAATTCCCCATTTTCCCATGGCCCCAATTCAGTCATAACAACGCCCAACATGAATCAATAAGTTGTTTCCCTTCTTAGACAACTATGGTTCAATACCCCCTTCAACATGGAACCCAGTGGTGGATCCAATGTGGATGCGAATGTGGATTTTGCAAAAATGATCATAAAAAGTACACCAGGGGGTGAGCACAAATTTAGATGCAACCATGCAGGCTTACAAGGAGACCGCTGATGGTAAGAGATGAGTTGGACCAGCGTATAGGGAAGGAGATCTCGTGATGCTGGATGCTAAATCATCATAATCAAGCAACCATGCAAAAACTAGGACCTAAGAGGATTGGGTCATACTGCGTCATCAGAAAGGTGGGCCACGCCACATACCAGTTGGATCTCCCCCCTCATTTCGAATCTTTTCAGTATTCCAATAAGGCAAGCTCACATTGTTTAAGGGCCCCCCACAAGAGACTCCCTAGGCTTATTTCATGGATGGGGCGCTGGAGTGGGAAATGGAGGAGATTTTAGCCTCTTTTCTGGTAAGAAGAAGACTCTAGTATCTTGTATTCTGGAAGGGATTTGATGCATCAGAGAACAGTTGGGTACCAGCGCGTGACTGCGCCCATGCCCAAGATCTAATTGTAGCATTCCATGAGCTTTTCTCTGAGGCCGCAGAATCTAAGTCTAAGCAAGCCGTTGCTGCCATGAAGTTGGCCCCAGCCCACAAAAACTTTTCCCTAACAAATGCCCAAGGAGGGGGTGGCACCTAAAATGAGGAGAGGGTAATGTCATGTTTATATGGCCTAATAGAGGCAAAAACATCAAAAACAAGGATGGGCGACAGGAGGTCCATAGGATCAAGTTGCAGGACCTTCCTGACCTAAAGCACACCTTGGACCAACGCTGGGTACAGGCCAGGTATGCCCGGGTTGGTACAAGTGAGATGCATAACGCCCAGCCCATTGTTTTAGCTCTTGCGTTAAAAATAATGAGTTATCTGTTGAATGGCGATGGCAAAATTAAATTAATTGATGAATGGGGGTTTGAGACCCATTCAAATTTCAAAATTTTCAACTCAGGTCAGCCTCAACTTCAACTAATTACTCAAGTTCAGACTATTCTGAAGTATATCACCCTGACAGATGGAAGTGTGCGCTTATTGGTGCACCTCAGCATAGCACCAAATTCTTTGACAAATGATTTCCCAAGTTTGTTTGATAATGATCCTATGATATCAACCTTCCTCGTTGGTTGTCATACCCTATAATAAAATACTCCATTCGTTTACTGTTTTTATAAAAGTTTATCGGGACTTGGGCAAGCCTGTGCGTGGACTTCTTTAAGTAGGTCATATAGAATGTTAGCCTATTTATTTGCTTGAATATTACAACATACTTAGGTACACCGTGGGTCAGCTCAGTTTTCCTTCTTACTGAGTCACCCGTGTACTCTGACCATGGTCAAAGCTTAGCTATAAACTCCCCTTTGTGACACAGCCAAGTTTGCTATTGTACAATATCTATTATTGTTCACCAGGTTAACCCCCTAGTCCTATGCCACTTTAGCCCAAGAACCATCTGCGGAGCTATTCTTCTTGTAATACTCACTAGTTATTCATGCGTTGGACCTGTGCACTAAGCACCTCCACTCAGGGAACTAGAGAGTTATAGATACTCTCCTGACAAAGCCCTTTGAATGTGATTATGGTGCATTTCTCTTGTTCTGCCACAGGCAGCTCAATTTTTCATTACCCCAATACTAAAATCCATTGCCAAGAAGTAAAGGGCTCCTTTCAACCAATCCAAAGCTTCATCAGCCCATGGAAAGGGATACAAGTCCTTGTTGGTGATACCGTTGAGCTTATGGTAGTCAATTATTTCCTGGTTGGTACCATCCTTTTCTTTTACATTTAGGTTAGAAGAGGCCCATGGGCTCTTGGGAGGTTCAAGCATCCCTTATTTCAATAGCTTTTCTAGATCCTTGGTAATTACCTCTTCAACTGCCCTAGATCGGCAGGTCAGCAAAGATCTAATGGCGAAATGATCTCTAGTGTCCAATCAATGTATAATCCCCTTGGGTGCTTCTAAATCGTGGTCATCAATGGAAAAATCTCCTTATATATATATGAATTAAAGCTATCGCCTAATCCTTTTGTTCCTCAAATAAACTCATTATATTTTTGCGTAGTACCACCACCATTACGCCAGGCTGCAGTTCGATGGGTAGACCAAATTCATCTAGCAACCCAAAATTGTGAACCTGAAGGACCTCCTCAACAGGGGTCAAGAGTAGATATTCCAATATTTGATGGCAGCGGATCTTCATGGTTCTTTTTGTAGATTTTCTAGTAAAACCTTAATCTCCCTATGTCCCAGAAGTATAATGCCTGGAGCCACATGAAGCTCAAGCTACAATTGATGATAAGGCCCAATAAACACTTAATAGAGCCCAACTGGTACTTACACCTCTGAATTAGTGTTTACTATTATTTGGTGGCCGGAGGGGATGGATATAGGCCCAGCAGCTCTGAGAGGCAGCACTTGATATTCATATGTCTGCTTGGGAAGATCCTGGGCCTTATTTTTATTCAATGGTAGCACATTAGAATCACCTCATCACTATAAGCAAGGTTGATATGTAACATATTCACTGGATCCTTTGGCACTCCGCTGGAGGTAAAGTAAATTTAGTTCTGCTGCTCCAAAATTTTGAAGGTCTACTCTTTCATCAATGACAGCTCTGAAGTTTCTCAGGAAAGCAATTCCAAATAACAGATTGTAATTACTGTCTAGTAACAATATCACCAGAGATACAATGACAATTTATCAAAACTGTTTTTGAAGTGCACTGTACATTCTCTCAGAGAATGTGTTATCCGCTCCAGCAGTCCCATGCACCATTTGATGCTATACATCAAGTTTTAACGTTAACTTCGCCACTAAATTAGTGGAAACTATGTTGACTAGGGTGCCCGTATTTATTATAATGTTTACCTGATTTTTTAATACAAAGATTTCACAGTATGTACACTCAGAATAAGAAAAATTTTGACTGTTTAATACGTGGACATTTAAAAGAATCTCTTTTTCCAAGAAAGCTCATAATCCCTTCACCAACTTTAGTGTATTATTTAATAATAGCGTCCACTGGGAGGGCGATTACTCCTTTCAGGTGAGGCGCATTTGAGAATGAGCCCAGCTCATCTAGAGAAAATTAAAAGAACATTTAGCAGGCTTGCGGATTTAGTTGCACCTGAGTCCTTCTTCCGCCATAGCCTTAGCTTTAACTCATATCAGTACATTTACCCTTCCAACTGGCTGCTGATATAGAAACTCATCATCATACTGAGGGATTTCCGCTGGATATACTTTGATAGGTTCATGTGGGACGTTTGGGGTTGAGATAGTGGAGTTAGAGAGTCCCATATCTACTCCATTCCATCTTTTCCTTAGTAGTATTGATCCTGCTGTACATAGTGAACCTGACAGTTAAGAAAACTCCAGGCAAGGTGACCAGGGCAACTGCATTCAAAACAATTCACCCCGTAGGGTCTGCATCCTTGGGTATCATAAGATTGCCCAGGCCGTTAAGTAGACAGTTAGCAATTGGTATAACCAAGGCCATGCTGATAGTTTGACTGCTGACAGTCTCCATAAACAGGCCACGGTCAAAAGTTAGGCTGCTGGAAATTAATATAAACAGGTCCAGGCTGGAAGTTAAACTGCTGAAGGTAACTTGGCCAAGGGTGAGGCGCATAATTATAATAAGGCCAGGGGTTACTAGGCGGAATATGAACAGGATGGAAGAATTCCCCCAAAATAAAAAAACCAGCAATGACTACAGTATGTTTCCGGTCTGTATTGGGTGGAGTAAAGGTAGCAGGTAGATGGCGCAAAAATTGACAATTTTTATCAAGGGTATGTCATCCTCTAAAATTGGAGCCATGACATTTTAAAGGTCGCGGTATGGCTTCATTGTGGAGGTCATCGCAATGCCCATATTGGATTCAGATAGTTTCTTCACCCCAATTAACACATGGGCTTCCGCCATAAATTATTCAACAAATGAATCAAGGGTCTTATTACGCTGAATCCAATGGTCAGGAGCTCAGCCTTCTGTTGCAACATCTTAATGGTACTTCCAAACAGCTGCATCACAGTATCCTTCACACCTTGATTTGTAACGGAACTAATTGGAAGTTAGCAAGTGACTTGGTTGGCGCTTCCAACATCTAATGGGTATATAAGCAATTTATCATTGCACTAATTTATGCTTCTATTACCACAAAATTAATCATATAAATAACCCGTGGATGTTCCCATTGCAGTAAAACAGAGGTAGATTATCAATGCAAACCTCCTCCTGCTAATAACTTCGAGCCTTTGGAGCATACTGAGGAATGGGTTGAGACCCATAGGCGTTATCTCATCGAGATGTTAGTTTGGTAGGGCCAGCAGCGCATGGCTTGTCTGTAGCTTCAGTGTTAACGTGGGCCCCTTCAGTGGGCAGTACTGCCATCACCTGTGGGAATTGGTTCACTGATACATAACCATATCTGGGGCTAACTGCATTTTTAGCTAAGGATCATCCACTGTGTACCCAACCTCATATTCATCATAATATAATTCCTCCCAAGAGGCCCCTTGTGGTTCATCCTTTCCAACTGAGGTCTCTGAGGGTGGGAGGTGCTGTTCAACTTATATTCTGCATGATGTAGTTGTATAGTAATGTCATCCAGGCGATTAGCAAGTTGCTTGTTTTGATGTCCAAGGACCCGCATTTAGCTGAATGTGTTATATAGCTGGTTCATTATGTTATTACGCTCCTGAAGGAGCTCATCCTACTTATTAAACACCACGTCTAAAGTAAGGTTAAGTTCTTTATACTTGGATGGTGAATTGTGCTGTGAGGATTCCCCACTAATGCAGGCCTGATGTGACATGGCCAGTGACTGGAGAGCTTTTATTTTATTTTTTTAGTAATTGATCAATGAGCCCCCTGCAGTGAGCACCATTTTTATAATTTTGCGGTATATCAGAGATACACCAAGGAGTTTTGCATGGGATTACGCCCACTGAGCAATAGTACTGATGATATGAAGATTGTCATCCTTGAATCAACGTAATAAACTTAATAAATATGGAGCAATTGTACCAAGGACACTTTTTTATTTAATATAATATATAGCAGATCCATGCTGTTCTACTCGCTCTCTTCTACTAATAATACTCCTCTTTCAATCTTCTTGTATCACTTATATATCAGTGACTTTGGTCAATACTAACCCTCTTATTTAAACTATTTGTTCCGCCATATTCACATTAGTTCTGGCAGAATTTACCATTTGTTAAATTCAAAATTGCCTTAATTTGAGGCGATCCGCTCATTAGTTGTTGTACATTGGTATCTCATTATTCATCCTATATGACATCACCATATCTCCTGATTTAGAGGTGATCCAATATTTAACCTTTTTGACTCAATATCGCCTCATCTCAAGGCGCTCAAATATTTGTAACTATAAATCATGGTCAGCAGATTATGGTCATTCCGCCATGGCTACTTTGGGCTTATTGTCCAGTCATATCAGAATCTCAACAGTCATCCTAATTTAAATTTTAACATACAGCTGAAAAAATATGACTTCTGGGAAACTAGGCATCAATTTGAACTAAATGATGTTCCCTAATTGGTACATTAGCAGGTCTCTCAATAGCACTAGGTACTCCCATTTAGGCTGTCCACGTACAAGTGCTGTTGTGCTAATTAAGAGTATTGACATACAAAATTGGCATAGGGCAGAAAACCGATTGCAATAAACTGAGGTACAATTTTATTATAACTATTGTCCATGGGATTTTTAAAGCGGTTTACAAATTGATTCCAGGGTAATTTTTTAAAATATGGCTGATATTACTCACAGCTAATTGGGAAAGATAGCCAAGTTGTCATAATTATAATTGTCCTGAGTTCATGTAAGGGTAGTCAGCCTGAGCTGTTGGAAGGTTAATAAGCCTGAATTGATGTAAGGATTTGGCCCAAGTTGTTAAAAGATTAATTGGCCTAAGTTGATTGTAAGGATAATCATCCCAAGTTATTAAAGGGTAATCATCCTGGGTTGATGGTTATCAAAGGGTTTATTTTGAGTCAACAACTAGAATATGACAAAGATAATTAGTAGCAGACCTGATCATGGTGAAGGGGGTATTTGAGGTTGGTATCACAATGGATAGGGCAGGTCATCTCAAAAGCATGAGGCCATGCTAGATGATTGGTGCCACTAAGTACACAAACTGCAACAAGTGGTCTGAGCCTTAAGCTGAATCCTTTGTAAGTTTTGTGGTGAAGGCTTTTGGGGGGAGGGGTGGGAGGTCAAGCTGAAAAAATGAACAACTAGAGTGGCTTCAAACTGAAGCTGTGTGAAATATGGTGGGTAGTGATATATTCCTAAGCTTAAAGATATCTGGGCTGCCGCAAATATCTTATCTTAGAAGAGAAGCTGATATCAAAATACCCTAAAGGGGTAAAAATAATAAAGATGGTGTGTTTATAAACCGTTATGGCTATTTCTATGATGGCTGCGCTTGCATATGAGAAGAGGTTCCCATACTAAACCCAGAGACCAAAACGCAGGTTGCTTCATGAGAGCACCAAGGGGCTTCACAGCACCACCTGGGAGCGTGTAAAATGGTGGTCTAAGTTAAAGCGGAACATAGAAACCAGAAGTGTTATGGCTAGAAGTGCCAGCATGGTCACGTTTTGGCAGTGGCTAAAAGACGCTAGAAGGCATCTCACCACCACCCCACATGGGGGCAGCAGGCGTTAAGCATCAACATTGGAGAAAGATAGCACGAAAGCAGTGGTTACATTTGCTGTAAATATTTGTGTTTGGGGTTTATCAATAAAGTTATCAAAGTGAAGGAAATATCTTAACATTGAATCTCCAAAGGTCTAGACTTTAAGTTGAAGTTGTTCAAAAATTCCTCCTGGGATTTTAACCACTTTGTGTCCTCATTAATTTACTTGGTATTTATTATATAGATACTCTGCCTAGATCACCCTTTCATCGCTGTTTGCAGTGTCTTATTGAGCTTGTTTTATTAGTAGGTTCTCAGGTTACCTAGTTTTAATTTTTTCATAATCTACTTGGAAATTGGTGAGTTAAAGACACTCTAATTACATTAGAAAATGAACTTTCTATTTTATTTTGTACAAAAAATTCTGTGTAGGATTCTCTCTGAGTGCAAACTGAGTGTTGATTATTTGCCCAGTCTATATTTACTCAAAACAGTATTATTTTTCATTACCTTTTTTAGCACTAGTGATGCCCAAACCAAAAGGAGAGACATCCACGCATCTTTATTTGAAATTGAGCCAAAAAAAGGGATTATTATAATTAAAAAATCCACAGAGCGTGGCCTGCACACAGGTGCGAAGATCGGATAATTCTATCATGGACACACTGGCCAAAGTGGCAATCAAAATGCAAAGATATTACTCTGAGTTATACCGAGCCAAACCAATTCAGCCGGCCAAAATGGCGGAATTTCTTGACAGAGCTCATATCTGCACCATTTTCTGATACCCGGAAATAATGAATTTAATTACTCCAAACAAATTATGGACTACCATTCGCGGTGCACCAAACCGAAAATGCCCAGGCCCAGATGGCATTCCATATGAGTTCTACAAAAAATATTTTAAATACATATCCCCATTGCTGCTAGCCTCACTCAACCAAAGCCTGTTGGAAACGCGCCTCCTACCAGGAGGACATGAGGCTTTTACAGTCACACTCTTCAAGAAAGGGGATAGGCTAGACTTAGCCAACTGGCGCCCCATTTCTCTAACAAACACAGACACCAAAATTTTAACAAAAATCATGGCTAACCGTTTAGGGACTGTAGCATCTGCCACCATCTCTCCAGAACAATTCGGTTTCATCCCCAGAAGGTTGATTTGGGATAACGTGCACTCTGTGGCTAATGTGTGTCAGTCCACAGCCTCTGGGGCACTGGTATTCTTGGACCAACAAAAGGCCTATGATAGAGTAAACTGGGAATACCTTAGGGCCTGCCTCCAACAATTCCGCCTACCTCCCCGCTTCATTAACTGGGTGATGCTGCTCACAGAATCTGCAACAACGGCTGTGCGCGGCCCAGGTTTCCTAACGGAAGTAGTCCATCCTCAAAGGTGCCTGCGACAAGGGGACCCCCTGAGCCCACTCTTATACAACTTCAGCCTTGACCCACTACTGCGAAATGTGTGTGCCCAACTCACCGGGGTCCATGTGCCAGGCCAAACCCCAGTCAAGATGATGGCATTTGCAGATGATTGCGTGGTGGGGGTGTCTAATAATAAAGATGCACGCGCGCTTGAAGCCCTCATCCAGGAATATTCCCGGGTAAGCAACGCGGCACTGAACGCCTCCAAAACCGAAATCATCCTCCTTGGTCGGTTTCAGAACTGCTGGGCCCCAGCAAGTAGTTCCCAACCCAGCCCAGCTGCTCGCCCAAGTCCACGCCTTACTAACTCAAAACACACCGCTCCACTGGTGCTCCCCTTTGTGATGCGACCTACCATAGGACTGGTACGCCATCTGGACGTGTGGTTGGAGGCAGGAGGATACGCGTCAGCAGTAATGGAGGGCCATACACTGGACAACGTGACGAAGCGAATCGCCTCTCTCAGAGCCCACCCTACTACCCTCACTGGCAGGGTTGTTCTTGCCAACTCTATGCTCCTATCCAAAGTCTGGTTTGGAGCCCACGCCATCCCCTTCTCCCCAAGCTTCTTCAAATCCCTGTATGCTTTGCTACAAGGTTGGCTTTGGTCAGGCCGCCCTCCACCAGTACGGCTAGAGGTCATGTTTGGCCCTCATCATCATGGTGGCATGGGCCTACTTGACTTCAAAGCCCATGCCGCCAAGATCCTAGGCACCTGGATTGCGGCTGTCACTGCTCCTACACTCCCATCCCAACACTGGTCCCGCGCAGCCTGCTCCAACTTCTCCTGAGCCTTGGGCCTCAACAATCCATCAAACCCCCACTCCCTGATGTAATACCTCGCATCACACACATCAGCCACAGGTCCTCACGGGACCAAAACCCACTACAAACGAATCTTACTCTCCATGCGAAGTGCAGAGTGGAGAATTCGTATTAGTGGACATACAACCTGAAGAGGCCGCCCCTCTCCTCAGTTCACACAAGAGGTACAGGGGCTACCCATCCATGATGGCGTGATCCCCATTCGACCCCAAGTCCTATCCAGGGTGGACTACCTGGACATGATGGACATCCCTTATTCCACTGAGACCCAAAAGACTATCTGGAAATATGCACACCATCCTCTGTTGCAGCCTCAAGTCCGTTCCCATGTGGCGCTGCCTGAGGCAGGTGTATCGTACAGCTGAGCGCTCTAATGCTTTACACTCATCCTGTGTCGTGTGTGGCCAGTATGGAACGCTGTTTCACCGCCTGGAGAAGTGCCCCACCTCTAAAGTAATATGGCGCGAAGTCCAACGTCTGCTAGGCCAGGATCAAACACATCCCTTCAGTCTGTCAAGAGATATGTTTGCTTCATCAATGGCCTCCCCCTCCCACCCTCCCTTCGTGCTCTGGTGGTTGCAATCGCCATGTGGACTATCCACACGATTGTCTTGGATGCCATCGCCAGATCCATCCCCACCCTCCCTGAAGCTGTCCACAGATTCCGGTCTCATTTGTTGGATCACTTTCAAGCGTGGATGTTTGGATATCTCCCACCATGTCGCCAACAGCTGGTCTCCTCCTGGTTCCCAGTCTGGTTCATCAAATCAGACCCCTTCCTCCACACGTGCTCAATAGTGGCTACGCCCCCTACACACGTTCCCTCCCCTTCCCATAAGTGGCGTCCCCGCTGACAACAAGAGATAGCATCGCTTCTCTGGGGTGCCTCACCTGGTACTGAGTTTTGTCTCGTCTGAGTCATATTTGGAAGTGTCCATCCCATGGTCGGCCTTCCCTGCAATAAATTTAAATTTAAAAATTTAAAATAATTAAAAAATCCAACATAGCCCCTACATTATCAGCATAGGAAGCCATATCAGACAGCAAGGAAGCTTTGAGGAAGCTTTTGTCTAGCACCTGCTTTAGCTGGAAGACCATGGCAGACAACATCAGGATAGGAGCATCAGCAACATGTAGCATAAGGAGATATAGTTGTGGGTTTTCTTTGTTTATGAGGCTGGTGGTATCCATTGCCTCAACGTATTGAGTAAGTTGATGCTCAGAAAAAGAATTGGGAGTTGGCGTTATTTCTCGCTTGATTTTTTTATCTTGTTCTTTTTTAAGTCATATATAATGGGAAGTTTATTTATCTTCATGCTGGTAATAAAGAAATTTAGACCTCTTTTAACCATATTTTGATTATAAAAAATTACTTAAAAATTTTCTGAATTTGAAATATTATAGCCTCAATTTCTTCTGAAACTTATATCAACATCTTTATAGACAATTCTTGTTTGCTGTTGGGATTTTAACCAGATTATGGTTCCTATATTATTTTCTCAATGTATTTTTATATTGTAGAATTCTAAGTGGGAGCTGTTAATTAGCGATTATGTCAATTGATCAGGGGATCAATCATGACTAAATTAAAGAATAGACTTCCAAAAATGGAGCTGGATGAGTTGATTATAACTTTATTTTACCATACTGTAGGGCTAAATCACTGCAAAAATTGGATATTGTGGATTAAATTTCTAACTGATTGCTTGTTATATACAGTAGTCCAATGAATAAAATAATGTTATTCTATGGCAACCAATGGCAATGATTTCAGTTAGTTGGGCATAAAATTTTCAAGTGTCACCTATATTTATAAAAAGGTACCAATTAAAGAGCACCTTTTATTGTTATTAAAAGTTTTCTTCTAGTAAATTAGTTTCTAATGTTTTCATTTATTTATTTAACCGAGGTAAGCCAACCAGGAGATGGACATTACTGAATTAAGTACTTAAACTAAAATAACTTAACTAATTGATTTCAACAAAATGCCCAAATGAGAAATTGCATGAATCACACAGTACCAAACAACCAACCAGGTGGGCAGTGGAAACCGCTTATCCCTCCATGGCAGAAGGGGAGGGTATTGGGGGGCTCATCTTTGGCAGCAGCTATCTCTTCCCAGAGTAAAGTGCATGTCAAGGCAGATAGCAAGGGCGTCAGGGCATTGGTGGTATGTGGTTCAATATCACTGATATTTGGTACTTCTGAGTAATTGCCAACCATAAAAATAGCTATAATATATTTGGCTAAAGCTTTTCAGCTTTAATGCGAGCATCTGTTAATTTAACAAACATTGCAATGTTGGTTTAGTGATTTTTGCTTTCAGATTTTGTGCTACAGTTACCACGTTCTGGATAGCTTTGGTGACATTTTTGTGAAGTTGTTTTACATTTATCTTACTTTTTTGGAGTAAGATTTTTGGGGTAACAGGAGATGAAATTCCACCTGCAAGTGCTGCCACTGATTTAACAGTGGCTTTGCAGAGGGGACGGCAACCTGGTGTGGCAGCTGCTTCCACTACAAACTGGTGGTTGCTGTGGAATGGTTCATCATTTGTCTTTGGGGCATATAAATGAGGGGGAAATCTGCATCCCATTTTTCATTGCAGAACCAGTTGGCTTGCAGTGATGGTTCTTTGATGATAATACCTGATTCATTAATTTCATGTAAAAACTCCCATGAGTTCTAGAAAATTGAATCAGCGAATCAGCATATGATTGAGGATTGGTTGATTTATTGGCTGTTGCATGGGATTAGACTGGGGTCCATCCTGCGTTTGATTGGAAGATTCATGCATGGCACTGGGGCATGGTAGAGCTGATTGGTAACTGCAGGTGCAGCAGCTGCAACAGGCTTTGGGGGAGGGGGAGGTAGGATTATACCCCATGCTGGAATTGGTGTAGGGTGGGTGGCGGATTGGTGGCCATCAGACAAACTATCAGCGCCATCAGAAGCTTCTAGATATGGGCACTTGCATTTTGAGTGGTCTAACTCAAAACAGGATGGACAAATTGTCCATCCACCCTCGATTTAGGCCCAGAATGGATGGTCAGGCGCTGAGGGAATAATGGTGCATGGCAGAATTGCCGCCACAATTTTATTAAATTCAGGGCTTATTGTGGCATATGCCTGAGGCCCAGCAAGTCGTATGGCCCCATTTGGGGCCACAAATTGCAAGATGGGGTTGGAGCCATAGGCTGCCAAACCTTCCATCAGCTCCTGGTGGAGCACCTCAGGGGGAAGGTGGGTAGGCAAACCAGCAAACTGAACAACCAAGGTGGTGTCCTCTGGGAGCCAGGTGCATGTTGTTGGGAGAGGTGTATCCTAGAAGACCAGGGGCACCGTTGCTGCAGTGGCAGCATCAGATTCACAAGTGAAGCTGAGATCAAAATACCCCATATAGGGGCAGAAGTCAATCAAACAGGCTGGTGCCATCACCACCTGAGCCATTTGATAATGGCTTGGTCATTGTATGAAAAGTTTCCCATATTTGACCCTAAGGCCAAAATGCATGTTGCTCTGAGGGAGTACCAGGAGGCAGCGTGGCACTACTTGGGTTTGTGTAAGGTAGGCGTCAAGATCCTTGGGAGGAATGAATCATTCCATGGGTTTGGAATGACTGGGTGAGCCAGTCTGAGCGTGTTTTCCTGTCAGACAGAAAATGGCGGGTGGAGTTTCACCGCTGCCACACATTGGGGCAGCTGGTGGGGAATCTGATGACATCAGATTGAAACTACTGCAGGCAATTAGGGTATACTTTTTATTAACCATAAAAATTTCTTGGAAAGCTACGCTGAGCGGAAAGAGAGTTTTTGTTTTATTTTAACTGAAAGTAGATATTTTTCTTTCTGCTTGACTTCAATTTTAAGCAATTTTAGAAAAACAAGTCAATTTCCACCAACGCCTCACCACACCAATCTCCAAATTTATGTCCTTGGATCTACCACCTGCTGTCCCAGTATGGGGCAGCAGTGATCCACCCACTATCATTTACCTCCCAGCAGGCAAATGCATGTGGACTGGCTCAGTCAGTCTGCCAAATACATCTGGCTGCTATGTCCCTCCAAGGTACTTGGCACTCCACCTCGCATGAGCTCACCCAACCCTCCCCACCCCCTAGCCCTACCCTGATCCAATATTCTCTTTTGCCTCCATGTTGAGTATGGATGTCTCTTCCCATACGCTGACAAAGCAATAATTGAGCTAGCAACAGACATTTTTGCACCAGCAGGGTTTATCAACTTCCGCCCTTACAATGACTATTTTATTTTTGATTCCCCCACTGAAGAGGATGCAGCCGCTGCAGCAGTTATGCCATTAATATACAAAAACACCCCCATTACCACCACCCAAACACGCCTCCCAGATGATACCACACTTGTGGTACCCTTTGCAAACCTCCCCTCACACCTTCCCCCTCAAACACTTTATGAGGAGTTTTTGTCAGGGGTTGTGCACTTACAGTGAAACCCCTATCCTCCAATTCATTGTCCCAAGTGGTGCTGAACGCCTCGTGGCACATTGGGCAATGGCCACCATTACCCCCCACCAGCTGAACATGGCCCATCATATCCCACAGTGTGCCTATATCCCATCCATACCCAACCATTTCTTTTGGGCCTGCACTAACAACAATGCACAATTTGCCCCCTCTGCTATGAATTGGACTACACCAAAAAGGCATGTCAATATAATACACAACTTGCAAACATGGCCAACTCCACCCATGAGGCCACACCAACAGCGTTGGAGTGGGGATTTTGGCTGCCCCCACCCCACAGACCATGCATCCAAATCAGAAGCAAAATATAGCATCTCAATCACAAGCTGTCCAATGCACACCCATGCCAACCAATTGTGTGCAGGCTTAGACACATGTTCAAATCAGAAAATCTCCAACCCCAAAACCTACCTAACCAAAGTCTTTTCCCACCATATATTCCCAAATCAACCAAAATCCCTGGAATTTATTGGAGGAAATGACCGAATCTGGTGAAATTGTCCCATCTCTGAGTTATCCAATTGATTTAACACCTTAGTTAAATTCAGACTTTGATACCCCATCCCAAACCAACAAATATGTCCCAAAACCCAAAACCTTTTTCCAGAGTGACCACAACCTTGCCATTGTCACAGTTGCCGCACACATAATCCCTGTTTTTGCAAAATGTGTGCAAAATCTGTCATGGAATTTAAAAAAAGGCTGCACCCCCTTGTTCCAATCAATTTTCCTCCTACTGTAAAAGAGGAAATCTAACGCCTCTACAAAACTGCCACCACCTCTGTCAAGCATGTCGCTGAACTGGAAGATTTTTCCCCATCCACATGCACCACAAAAGCAAATACTGCAAAATTAGAACAACTTCTTGACGCCCGCATCCAGGCTAAACACCACATTGCCAAACTCATAGAGGCTTTAATACAGGCCCAAATTGTCAATCTCAACAACTATCTACTCCACCTCGACCCTCATCCTGAGGATTCTCCAACCACCTTTCTCTCAGAATTGATCCGCCTCTACAATGCTGAGCCCGATGATGACCTGCCCAATTCCCCCTCCCCCTCCGCCATGATGGTATAAGTGGCTTGTCGCTATGCCACTTGGTGGTAATTTTCTCATTTCTTTTTATGTCTCAATGCCTAAAGAGGGCGGCCAATTCATGTTTTATTTTAGTTGGTTTAGTTTTGGAGCTTCAGTTTTGGTATTTTTTGTCCCTTGATTGGCTTGCCTTAGTTAAATAAAATTGAACTGATACATTTCCAACTCAAATAGCGCTTCCTTTTATCAAACAGGAAGCATTTGTATTGAATAATTAATCCCTTATGACATGTGTAGTTATTGCAATCTAACAAGTGTTGCTCACTACAGGAGGATTCTGAGCCAAAGTTATCTTCCAGTAAGAAGAAAAAAGTATGAGTGAGATCCATCTAAAAAATCAAAGCAGTTTATTTAAGGGAGCTGAGTGCAAGAACCCTAAAAATAGAGGACCTGAAAAATGTCATAAATGAGACAGCTACCAAAATTTATGAGTTGATACAAAAGCACAATAAGCAAAACAAAAATGCTAAAGAATGTATCATTGTAAATTTTGGGAGCAGCTCCTGAAGCTTAATTGAGGGAGTTAATCACATTTTGGACCAAGAAGGGGAAGAAGCTAGTGGCTTTCCCTCTTGACACCCTGGGTGATTTAGCCCATCTGGTAGATGAGAGGTGGATAATTGTAATGAACGGAAATTATCTGAAAGGATGGATTTTCGAACGTTACATTCCAATTGGTTCGTTTGGTTAATTCAAACTGAACCAATCGGAATTGTTGGGTATGATGGAGTGGGTGGTCAGACTCAGAGGGCTGGGCTGAGCCACTCCGACCATTCCTTAAGCTCAGCAGGCTTAAGGAATGAATCAGAGAGGCTCCTCAGAAGCGACTTTATAAAAGTCAAACCTGACCTTCTCAAATTCCAAGTTGGAATTCTAAGTCTTGGCCTTGGTCCCCTCCAGTTCAGTCTTTTATTATTTTTAAAATAAAAATAAAGTTCTTTCAAGGTGTCGCGCCTCGCTTACCTGATATTTTCAGGTTTGGGTTTGTGATAGGGGACCTTGTATTAGTGACAGTCCAGCCTCATCACTTTGTTTGCCGCCGCGTGGGCATTTCCAAGATTTGATGAGAAAAGGTTCGCCTTGCCTGTGCCTAAGTCTGTTTGGTTAGGTTGCCCGCCTGGAATGCCGCCACATGGGCATTTTCAGGATGAAACAGATGGGGTCTGGGATCCCCACCCGTGACAATAATGGTATATCCCTTGATGGTCATGTCATTTTCCCCATGCTAATCACACATGTGCTGGTGCAGAGAATTTAGGGTGTTGGGAAGTGGCAGCGGCCAGGGGCCACCTTTAGCAGAGGGTTGGCAGGAATTCTCCCCTCAAAAGGTTGTTTCAAACAGTTTGAATTCTGCCAATATAATTTTATTTATATCCACAAAAATATATTGAGTAGATTGCTTTAGGGAATGGAATTTTCATCCACAGTGACCCTTTGTCAATGTTAATAATGAGCCTATCTCTGATAGATATTGGTGCAACAAACCCCTTCCTGACTCAATGGGAACAGCCATATATGGCCTGTTCATGAGCATACCCAGTTGCCCGATGGATTAAGTGATGCTGGTCTGCCAAGCAAATCTGCATTAGGAGGGGAAAGTTGGAGGCAAAATTTGAGCTTGAGTCAGCTGGTCAGGCCAGGATAGATCTGGCGTCATATGAACTTCAGGATGCCAGTCTGATGTAATCAGATTGCAAAGTTATTCCTGATGGTGAAAGAATTCTTTCAGTTCCCCAATTTGTTTTGAGAGCTTATAAGACAGTAGACACTGACAGGTCCAGTTGTTACTGCATTTTCCTTTTTTTTACCCTTTAAAAGTTCTAATTAAAAACTATTCTTAAAATCAAGTTTAATTTTTGAACCTTAACAGTCTGCTGGATATTTTTTAACAATGGTTGCCAATTTTGAAATTTTTTGCTGGTGCTCATGCCTTCCTTACTACTATTTCATCCATCAGTATGGATGAATTTACTAAAGTTATTCTAGCTGTTCTTGGTGGAAACTCACCATGAGTTCCTGACCAGTCTATTATCAACATGCTCCATGACATAATGGAGCAAACCAAATTTTAATCCTTCTCTATCCTGCTGTAAAAATCAGGGCCGCTTAGATGATAGATCACTTCTACTCCCTAATTTCAACTGCACAGATCCTTGACCACTTGCGTTGATTAACTGAAAATTGATAAACTGAGGCAATAATACTATGAATCATATTATTAAAGTTGATTGCCCAAAAGCCACGTTGAGTAAAGGGTCCAATGCTAACCAGGTGTTTCTTCCTCTTAAAGATATGTTTAAACTGGTAGGTAACAATTCCATATTCTCTTCACGCAGAGCTAAGCTGAGAGTTGATAACAATTTAAGGATACTTAATCTTTACACTCTTATCACAAGTGTATGCTATACAAACAATGTATAAACAACTAAGTTTTTATAAGTTTTTATCTATTTTTATTAGGGAATTATTGAGGGTATTTATAGTATAATCAGCACAAAGCTTTTCAGCTGTCTACTGGGATCAATTAATTGTTTCCCAGAATTGGAGTGACTCTTGAGTTTTAGGCACCAAATCTTTTTGTATCTTTGCCTTGATTTTCTTAAGTAACATAATCCAAAGTGTTTGGCAACAAATTTATTGGTGTCAGGAACTTGATACAATTGATTCAGGTGGTTCAATAATAATTCTACCATTTGAAATAAGCGTTAGGATTCCTAGGTGGTCTCTCATGACTCCCCATCCATTTGCTCTGATCTATTATTCATAATAATTTGACCTTCAGGTACTGTTAACTCATTATTTTCTAGCTCAAAATAGTCAGGAATATTCCCAAAAAATAGACTAAAACTTTATTCAGAAAACTTTACCAAGCTATCTATTGTAGTAACCAATCTTCAAATTGATTAATTGTCAATGGGCTGTATAATGTGGTCAACTGAAATTTTAAAATACCCTCTGATTGACCATATTAGCCAATGGAAGATAGAACCTTTGGAGATGGAAGCCGTCTTAGCTTGTTATCATGTTTAGCTGTCATTTTTCTATGACCTCGGTGGAGTTCAACTCTGTCCGCTTTCAATGCCCATATGCTCTGCTTGGCTTTATGACTTATTGTCCTTGATTAATACCCGCTGCTTCCTCTTCTTGAGTGCGGTTCCCATGACATCATGCTACTCCAGTCCCATATTGGTCATCCTTACCAAGAGATGAACTGGTCCATCTGTACAAACACCAGGATGGGTCCTCAATGGCTTTTTGCCATTCAACCAGCACCAACCATAGGACGGTTTTCAGTGACTTTCTCAGTTAACATGTACTAACCACTAGATGTGTTGTAATGATTCCTTCTCATTCTCAAGATCTTATTGGCTGGCCTTGCTGAGTCCTACACTGTCACCTCAAGGGCTACTCATGGCGGGCCCAGTTTCAACCTGAGCTGGTCCTCCTGACAACTTGTTAATAGGGGCTTATCTGGTGGACCTAGTTTCAGCCTTTCCTGATCCTGCCAACGCTCAAGACTCATGCCCATTATGGTATTCTCCTTACTACTCACTCAGTGTTGGTAATATCGCCAGATGCATCACCATGCAAAGAATAAAATTTGAAACTTTTAATATATAATTTTCTTTCTTTTCATTTATTTTTATTATTATATATCTTTTCCTAAGTCTAATACTTCAAGTATTTTGTGTAGATCTATTGTATATTCAACCATCTTTTAATATACTTGATCATATAGGCATCATTCACTGACTTGGAAATAATTTCAATTAGTCCCATCCATAGGGCGTCCAGCTTGTTTTTTGTCTCTCATACCCATGGTATCACAATAGGTTACCCTATCGCCCACATAATTTTTGTTTACAGCAGGCCAATTCTGGTCATCCATTTTCTTTGCGTTGATTCTCCTCTTCATTGTTGTTTCAAATGCCAGAGATTATAATTAAATCAAATTTTTGGCCAGATGAAATAGATATTGTTCAGCGTTTATCCTTGAAGATGGCTCCACAGCGGTGTACATATATTGGTGGCAATGTGTCCTTTTGCCCATATAAAAGTTCAAACGGCATTTTTCTTGTCACCAAATGGCGGCTGATATTATAGGTGAATGTGACCAAACTCAGATATTCTCCCCAAGCAGAAGTTTTCCTTGCAAATAACTTCTGTAGCAGCAAGGATATAGTTGCATTCACTCTTTCCACCATCTCATTTATTTATGGATGATAGGGGACATGAATACAATACCCCATATTCCTTTTAGTCTGTTTAGCCTAGAAATCACATAAAACATAAAATTGGTCCCATTGTCACTGAGGATAACTTGAGATGACCCATGCAATAGATTACTTATTACAGCATAAACTTCACCGTACATATTTCATCCACTATACTTAAAGCTTTTGTTTCAATCTATTGAGTTAGATGGTCTATTGCAACAATTATGTACTTCACACCTCAAGTGCTGACTTTCAACAGTCCTATAACGAAACTGGACACCATGTGCCATACAAAACCAGGGTGTAATAGCTGGTACCCCATGACGTTTTTGTGTATCTTGTGAAGTTGACACTCCACACAACAGGCTATAAATCTGAACATTGTAGTTGATTGATTCTCAGTAATAGTACTAGCAAATATGATCCACTGTCTTCTTTAGGTCACCATAGCTGATGACCTTATGAGCGTCTTGAGTTATTCCACTTGTTCTAACGGTTTCAGAAAATCATTTTCCTATAATCATTTTATATAAATAAATTGCTTTTAAATTTGGTATTCTCCATCGCCTTTTGCTGTGCATTATCAATTACTTGTTATTCATTCCTGATATCTCCATTTATCATCATCTAAAATAACGCATCAGCTTGATTTTAGATCACATGAACAACCGGCAATTAAGACAGTCCATCATCATTATAATGCACTGCTCCTGCCCTGTGAATGACTTCAAAGTCATATGCTTGCAGCTTTAAAGCCAAGCGTGCCAATTGGCCCTCTATTTTCTTCAGATTATGAATCTAGAATAGGGACAAGTGGTCAGTTACAACTTTTTAAGTGCGTCTCATGTATGTAAACTCAAAATTGTTTAAAGGCATGGATTACCGCCAGGCACTCTCGCTCTGGTATAATATAATTTCTTTCAGCTGGTGACAGGGTTCTGCTCATGTATGCTACTAGATGTTCTTAGTTGTCATCTATTTAACTTAGACTGTCTCTGATTGCCATTAAAAAAGCATCTTCTTGGATTATGTTTTTAATTAAAATTTGGGTATTTCAACATTGGATATATCATGAGATAGTTTCAGAGCTTATCAAATGACTTTTATGCCTCATTGTACCATAGGAATCTATTTTGGGTCCTTGAGTAGGCGAGTAAAGGTTCGACAATTACAGCAAAATCTTTGATGAATTGGTGATAGTATCTGACCATCCTCAGATATACTTGATTATCACATACAATACTTGGGATCCAGCCCATTTGATAGCTTCTATCTTCATGGGTTGTGGTTGTAATCCTTTAGAGTTTATGGCAAGTCCTAAGTATTTGAGTTTCTTTTTTTAAACATGGAATTTTTAGGCTCAAATTTTAATTTCGCCATTGACAACCGTTAAACACTTCCTCCAGTTGCTTTAAGTGATCTGTGAAGGTCCTGCTAAAGACGTTGATATTGTCTAGTTATCCTAGCATGAAGGAAAACTTCAAGTTGCTGAGTATTGAATACATAGCCTGCTGGAAAGTCGCTAGCATGTTGCATAAACCTTGGGACATTCTGGTTGGCTGATATAATCCTTGCGTGATAATTTTTGCAAATTTTTCCTGATCTTTTTTTGGCAAATCAATTTGTTAATAGCCCAAAATCAGGTCCATAGCTGAAAAGTATTTTGCCTCCCCCAATCAAGTGCATCATTGATTTGGGGCAGTGGATAGGAGTTGTTCTTAGTGATCTTGTTTATTTGGCAATAATTGATCAATACTCAATTTGATCCATCCTTATTTTTCACCAGGAGGATTGGACTCACCCATGGGCTCGATGACAGAAATAGTAGCCCATGTTCCACTAATGTGCTGATTTTATCGCTGACCTCAGCTTCCACAACTCTTGACCTACGGACTTGTCTCATCCTTATTGACAGGTAATTCTCAGTATCAACTCTGTGGAGTACATTTTTCGCACATCCCAAATCATAATTGGTTTGAGAATGTATCTCCCAATATTTTTCATATAATCAGAGCACACTCTCTTGTTGATTCTAAGTTAAGTTGGTTAGCTGCTCACAATCCACTAATGCATTAATAATTTTGGCAGTTTCTTCTGTTAATACCATTTTAGAAAACAATACAAATTCATGAAAAGCACTAAGTTCTGTCATTGGGAGCAGGTGTAGAAACGCAATGATCTGATTCTTTACAATTTTCAGCAGCTTTTCTTCAAGATTGGCGAATACTCATATTTCTCAGTGACCTGGCATTAAGATCCCTGGCACCACCCATGGTTTAATCCTCGCTTTTCTCCATGGATTAAAAATTTCCCCATATAGCTGTTCTGGGAGTTCAATTGTTAAACTGGTGTTAACTATGCTTTGAGCTCCCAAGAGAATCGTGTTCATCACAATTGTCATAAAAAGTATTCTGCAGTCTCAAAATTTCATTAACATTACTTTCTATTTTCATCCAACTAATTTATAGCAAATGGGTATAATACCATCATTATAAATCAGTTTGAAAATTATTCATCTTTGTCAGCAGGGTCTCTCCCTTCCACTAATACACCAAGGGCAACGTCTGTCCCAATATGGTAAGGGCGCTTTCCTCAAAGTCACATTTCACCCCATACTTTCTCAAGAACTCCGTCACAGTAAGTATATTATAATATGGATTGGCCAATACTATACAAGGAGGTGATACCAGCAGCATTCCAAACCAATGTGGTAGCGCACTATAGGCTTCACATGAAATGATGATGTCTGGTCCAGCCGTTCCATACTCTTTCCAATGCTCCAAATATGACGAGATCTTCATGTGCTTCATTAATTTGGTGGAAATGATGTTGATTTGCGCTCCATTATCAATTATTGCTTGAACTCTTATCATATCACCTAGAATTTTGGCATACATACACTCTGAGTACTGCAATTAAGTATGTATTATTTGGATAGCAGCATTTTCACTAAAGCAATAAGTATGAATTAATTGAGAAAATAAATTAGGGAATGACTACTTGATTGCGCTTAAAGGTAGGGAAACGTTCAGCTCATCAACTTTGTTTTGACTAAGTCTTTCAGAGCTTTCAGCGGATCTTATTTTCTCCACTAAATGTTGTGTGTATGGCTGAGCAACCTCTTTGACAATTTTGGGGTCAATCTTCTTATCTTTGGCTTGACTTATTGCATTACCGTCCATGTTGACCACCTGATGGAGCAGGTCAGGCGCGTCATCATCCATGGGTAAATCAGATATATTGATATCATAGCTCATTATATCAGGATGGATAGGTATATCAACAGTACTAGAACGTCCCTGGCTAGAATGCTAGCCCTTTTCCTGACTCTAAACCAGTTTCCTTTGTATGAATAAGACTAATTTTGATCCTTTGTCTTTTTATCCAGACACTGGGCAATTACATGGCCAAGTTTTCTACATTGGAAAAAGTGAATTGCTAATTTGTTCACCCTTTTTTGAACTTTGGGCGAATTCCCATCATAGTTTAATTCTCAAGCTCTTTAGAAAGTTTTGCAAACTTGACAATATTTTGAGCCTTTGTTTAAACACTTTAAAGTGCAATTGGTAGCTTCAAACGTGGCTCCAAGCATCTTCAGATGGTCCACCATTTGAGAGGTTGTTGTCTGAGTTACTAGTGCTGCTACCATAATCTGATGCAGTTTGCAGTAGGGACAAAGTGCCATCTTCATGGCTATGCATGCATCAAAGTCAGTAAAAGTTTTTCCCCTGCAAAGATCTGGGATTATTGGTAAAACTGATCTCTGAAACTAGCCAGGGTCTCATTCTTGTGGATTTGTATACCCATAAATTCCTGTTTGTGATTTGCATCCAAGTAGGGCTTTACAAACTCTAACATGATTGCTGCTTTTGCTTCATCAGACAACCAGCAGTCGTCATTGAGGTGAGGCAGCACCAGATTCTGGAAATCAGTGCTAAGACAGTTCATTAAGGTCACCGATTTCTGAAAGTCAGCATAACCAAAAATGGTCATCTCAAAGAAATGAGAAATCGCTTGAGTGTTATCCCAGTGAAAGGCAGGCAATTACAGCATATTATAAAATTTTTCTGGTCTCATACTCATAGGAGAATCTTTCCCTATGACTTGAGTAACCATAGGAGTGGCTTTGATAGTCATTTCTAACACACCAGTAAACGATTCAGGCATATTTAGAATAGAGATATCTTCCCAATTGGGGTTTTGCATGCATTTTCATCAGCTTCATTTGCCTTAAATTGCGCACAATCACATTTGTGATTTCCTAACTACTTAACACACTTTATCATTTTTGCCATATCCTTGCAAATCCGTCAGATGCGTTTTTGGTTGGCTTCATGTTTTGTTTTTTGAAGTAATTTTCCTTAATAAGTTCACACTCTTTCCGCTTCAAAGAAGCGATATTCCCACATTGGTCATTAAAAACATTTACAATTTGTTTGAGCACTTCTTATGCTTCGATTACACGTTTCTCCAAGGTATTGACATCAGCTTGAGATGCTGAGCAAAGCACATTCTGATTAAAGTATGTACCTCCATCCAGATCTTCTGGAAGTTCACTCTTATAAGGCATTGTGGATTAATATTTGGCTTTTGACAACTCAACTACACCCTGTAGTGAGCTCAAATTATTAAATTCAGGGCCACTTAGATTATAGCTCACTTCTGCTCCCAGATTTCAACTGCACAGAATTTTGACTAATTGCGTTGATTATATTAAAATTGTTAAACTGAGGCAATAGTATGAAAAATATTATTAAAAGTTGATTGCTAAAAGCCACGTTGAGTAAAGGGTCAAACGCTAGAAAAGTGTTTCTTCCTCTTAAAGATACGTTTAGACTGGTATGAAACAATTTCCTATTCTCTTCGTGCAGAGCCAAGCGGAGATTTGATAACAACAGCTTAAGGATATCCAATACTTACACTTTCTTCCCAAGAGTAAGCTTGTTGGATTTAGTATTTACTAGAGCTTGCTTGTGCTTTTTTGTGCCTAAACTCCAACAATTAAGGATAAACACCACTTATTTTAAATCTAATCAGTACTAGTAATCAAAATTTGGGTTTTATATAATTTTATTAGTAGCTATAAGGGAGTAAAAATAAACCCTCTTAGTAAGTCAATACTTAGTCTTTAAAGTGTCAAGGCTCAAAAATTGAATTGCTTAGTAAGTTCTGAATTAGGCAATATGGGCGATGGACCTATTGTATTGTTTGAAACTTGCCATACCTCAGGAAACGGCTGCTGCCGGTGAAGACAAGAAGTTTAAATCTGTGAGGTAGGTTTTTAATAAATTTTACTCAATCATTTGATGTGAATTTTCCGCACTTGTTTGGACCCCCTCTGACCCTATAAAAGGGGATGGTCTCCACGGTGTAGGCTGTACCAAGTTATCTGTGGCCTGGATAGGAGTCTCCAATGGTCTTCCCAGATTTGGTTAATGATTAAGGGCAATCTGACTGCCCAAACTGGTAGGGTTTTTCCGAGTATTATGATTAAATTCATTACCCCAATTTGATGGGTTCCACCAAGAATTGGCCAGGGTCTTTTGACCAATTTCATCCTTATTTTTGTCTGTATTATCCACTAATACACTCCTACTACACAATTGGACTTGTAATTGTCTGACATTACCCTCTACAAGTGTGTAAGGGGAAGAGTAAAGGCTTAAGAATTGGCCATTGACACAGTTCACAGTAACTTTATTAGGTAGGGATTTGATAGAGTACCCATCCCCTCGCTTATAAGTGATTACAAATGGGCCTTTCCATACAAGAACTGAGCTTTTCACTTCTTGAAGTGATTCAGTTGTGGTAATACAGTACCAAGTTGGACACTTGGAATGAATGAAGAGGGTCCCTGGGCTCATTTGCAGCTTGGTCTTCTTTGGTAACAGTCTTTGAATAACTAGTCATAGCCTCTGATTATAATTGGATGATGTGTTGGGCCAACTTTTCATGTCTTGTTCAGGATCAGTTCTGTCAAAGAAAATATCCTTGGCTAAAAATGCTGGCATCCCAGGTTCTTGCCCATATAAGATACAGAAAGGGGACAACTTGAGGATGCAATGGTAGCTAATATGGTAGACCATGAGGGAACAGGAAAGTAAAGATCCCTGTGGAGAGGATCTGAAGTGGCCATTTTTGTAAAATTGATACTGGGTTCCATTAACTCTTTCTACCGCACCATTTATGGATGGGTTATAGGGGGCCGAGAAGAGTTGTTGAGATCCCATGGAAGTGGCGAGGAGCTTTACCACTTGTGAGGTAAAAATTTTCCCATTGTCACATAGGAGGACCTGAGGGCACCCATGCCGAGTGAAGATGTACTGGTGTAAGAAGGTGGCTGTGGCTTTAGCAGTCTGAGCGTGAAGAGCAACAGCTTTAACCCATTTGGTGAAATGATTAATACTGACCAAGATATATTGATTTCCACCTTTAGTATGAGGGAGAGTACCTACCACATCCAAACATATGGTGTGGAAGGGTTGTTGGGACGTCGTAGGTTGATAAATGATATTGGTCTTGGCGCTGGACTGTTTTTTTACAGGTCAGGCATGCATCCAAGACTTTATTTATGGTTTCCATAAAGCCCTCCCAGTAGTACCGCTCTTTACCAATTCATAGGTTTTGCGTACTCCTCCATGCCCCATGATAGTGTGAGACTCTAAGATGACAGGCACTCGCTCAGCTAGCCGGTGATAGGGCAACCAATCTACTCCTAATTTTATAAATACTTTTTTGTTATCTGCCTTTATATTGCAGGAATGCTGAGTTAGCATCTTCTGTACTGGTTCATCTTCATCATCCCACATGTCAGGAGTCATTAGGAGGCCATGCAACCTCTCATCTTTTCTATTGTCACAGTGAGGCCAGGCAGCTGCATCAGCACATCAACATTCATATGGCGTGTCTCATTTCGGTGTCAATGGTCATATCTTAATGCTGTAACTTAAGAGCCCAGTGAGCCAACCGCCCAGCGGGATCTTTCATATTCTGCAACCACTTCAATGAGGCATGGTCAGTAATTACTTTTAATGATGTCCAATATAGAAAAGGGTGATAGTACTTGACCACAAGTAAGACAGCCAAGCACTCCTTTTCAGTGACGCTGTAATTGCGCTCAGCTTTTGAGAGCATCTTGTTGAAGTAAGATATGGGATGATCGACACCATTTTCATACAGCTGAGCCAAGATAGCTCCAACGGCGTAATTGGAGGCATCTTTGAACAGCATAAAGGGCTTGTCATAGTCAGGGTGGCGGAGTAGAGGCCTTTTTATAATAATTTCTTCAGGGTCTTAAATGCGGCCTTTTATTTAGCACCCCAATAGAAAGTGGTGTTCTTAGCCAAGAGACCTACAAGGGGCTCACTAAGCTGGTCATAAGTGGATAATTGGTGGTAAACCCCATCATGCCCAAGAATACCTGCATGTCTTGAAAATTTTGGGCACATAAATTTTGAATATCACTTCCGCCTTGTCTTGAAGGGGCTGAATCCCATCTTGAGAGATAGTTTGACCAAGGAAATCCAATTCCCTTTTGGAAGAAAGTACATTTTGAGGACTTCAGCTTGATATTAGATTTCCACAAGCGTTAAAAATCTTCCTTTAGATGTTTAAGATGCTCTTTAAAGGTCTTGGAAAATACTGTGATGTCATCGAGATAGACTAATTACAACTTAGCTAAATCTTAAATATGATCCATCAATCATTGGAATGATGTGGGTGCATTGCAAAACCCTTGAGGTAGCCGAGTGGGCTGGAACAAACTCTCATTGCAGATAAGGGCGCACTTTTCCTGATCCTGTGGAGAAAGGTCCATCCGCAAATACCCGCTAGCTAGTCCATGGCGGAAAAAAATTGGACATAGAGAGTTGGACCAGAGCGTCATTAATGTGGGGGATAGGGTAGCTGTCCTTCTTTGTAATTTTGTTCAGCTTACATTAGTCCTTCACTACCCAATGACCTCCATTTTTCTTATTTATCAATAGGAGCAGGGAGGACCAAAGGCTTTGGGAAGGCATCAATAACCCAGCGTCCAGCAGCTGTTTGACCTCCGTCCGCATCTGTAGCTCCTTAACTTTTGATTTGTGGTAAGGTTTAGAGCGGATAGGCTGAGCATCACCAACATCAATGTTATGAGCCCAACTCTTCATGTTCCCATAGTCGGTGTCAGAGGTAGAGAAGATGTTGCTATAGGACTCTGGTAAGGTGTGGACTATCTAGCTCAGCTGGCGTTAGTTCATTGGAGATATGAACGGAAGTTAGGGTACATATTGACTGGTCAGTGGGTAACCCCATATCCGCCATATATCTAATACAGTGAACTTGCTTTATTTCCTCAAGGGAATCAGCATACCCCTTCTTATCTCTTGATGCTTTTCTACAACCATATCCTTCTTGGTGTGATTTCCTAGCATAAGGTTGATTGGTCGTTGATAGTCAGGGTCTAACACACCTGGCGAAACTCTGGGCAATAAAGGACTAACTCCATCAATTCTAGTTAGGTGCAATAAGAAGTTGTGGATATTTGTAGAGTAATCTTTGTGTCAAATATCCTTTGTTGACCCGCTTTAATTACTACCTCTTCCAAAGAATAGAAAGAGATACCCTCAATGGCGTCCAATAATGGAGGCAACATTTTTGTATGACGTCCTTCCATGGTGTAATGTAATGTTAAGGCGGAAGAGGGAGGTTTTAACGGTGCAAACATACTCCTTTTTATTAAGCTCATCATTTGTCAGAATCAGGGGAACATCGAGTTAAGCAAGGAGAGATATCCCTGCTTCAAGTTAATAACCCTTTATATTCGAGCATAAACTGGGTGCCAATGAGTAGATCATATGTATTGTTGGCCAAATCCACCGCGAGGGCTGAGAGGAAAAGTTCCCAAATAGGATGGGTAAAGATGAGTAGGCCCAATGGCGCAAGTATTGTTTGGCCCTTCAGTTCCAAATTCTTGTTTATAGTTGAGGTCAGGGGCCAACTTAATTTTTTCATAAGTTTGGATGACACAACATTCACAGGGGACCCAGTGTCAAAAATAGTCTTAACCCTCACTCCATTAACATTGACCTCCACTTTAGTTAAGGTTTCACCCAAGTTGGGGGGAAGAGCAAGGACCTCCTTTGGCCAGAGAGTAGAAGCAAGACGCTTGGCAGTTTCAGGGAATTTATCCTGGATAGACTGCAGTGTATAAACACTCTGAATAGGCCGTATCATTGTGACAATAAGCTGGTCAGCATCACTGGCGGTATCAATAGCATTCAGGCCTCTCAACACCTGATAAAGATATGTTTGGTGGTTGTCAGACATTTACCTTTGCAGCCTAAAAATAAGAATGCTGTAGGTCAGGTTCCACTAAAAAAGGGAAATGTCAGCAATTTGCAATTTTCTGATGTCATTAAGAGTTTGTTTATAATTAGTAAAAATGATAAAGTTGAAGAAATCAGTCAAAAGTCCCTGACCAATTCTCAGTGGAACCTCGTTAATTGGGAAAAACTAGTTTGAAACCTGTATGGGCAAAAGTAGTAGAATCAGTGGTTGGATTACTCTGACCTCACCATGGACCTTGGGGGAATCATCAGAAGGCACTCCCCCAACCCCAACAAAGTCCTTCAATGCACCTGCGCAGGGACCCCCCTTTTTTATAGTCTTAGTGGGGGTCCCCCAAGGTGCAATAAATTTCTCAGGTGGTGATTGGCTTAAATTATGAAAATGTTACCTCATGGGTATGTTTGGGCCAATCAGAATTCCTCTTCCTTTGCTCCACTGCCCTGAATTGAGTTCCCAAGTTATGATACATTATTCCTGTTTATTTTTTAATTTGTACTCATGTACGTTATTATGAACTGATTCCCAAATCCCCCCTTGACCCTCAAATTTACTTTAAGTACTAGATAGTCAGAGGTCATGGAGCATCATTTTTCCTTTATTGCGCACTTAGAAAATCATAAAAATCCAATTTTATTAGCTCTTTTTATTTAAATCTTTTTTTATTAAAAATATTTATGGAAACCAGCTGGCAGAACGCACCAGCGAGCATAATTAAGCTGGTTTCCCACAAAATGGTGCTCACTACAGGGACCCCTGTATAGCCAGAATCATTGATATTGAGGAGCAACTAGACAGCGCCTTATCCCATCTTGAAGAGTTGGAACAGCGCTCTTTAAAACTCCCTCTAAAAGACAAATTCACCCCTGGTGAAGGAAACATTGCCAATTTCTTGTATGTTTATAAAGCTGCCATGTATTGCACAACTGATAAACAAAAAGCTCAACACATCCTTCCATATTTAAATCGCCTAGCTCAAGAAAGGATAGTGCCTTACCTGGACCCTTCACACACTTGGACAGAGGTGAAAAAGGCTCTTTTGAATGAATTTGGATCAAAGCAGAGTCTAATTAGGGAAAAACGGGCATTTATGCGCCTTAGCATGTATGAGGGTGAACCACTCCTTGCCTTTGCTGAACAATTTTACCTCGATGCGTAAAGGTTAACAACCTCTAACATGCTCACCCTAGATGATGCTATTGCTGCCCTGTTAACCAGGTTAGCTTCTCAGCCCTCTCTAGCTCATCATATTATCTCAGTAAAACGCCATTTCCAAAATATCTGTGATCCAAAGGAGGCGTTAGTAGATGTTGCCAATTTTCATTCAAGTGCAACATCCAAGGAAGCTGAGGTGATTCCTTCAGCTCTCACTATTGAGGAGATACCTCCAGAGGCACAGTTAAGGGTGAGCTCACCTATGCCTACCCTCCCTGAAAAACATGTTCCCTCTGTGCAACCTAAAAAGGTTACCACTCCTTCTTATGAATCAAAACCCTGTAAGGTAGTAACAACCATCTGTCCACACCAGTTCACTAAAGCTGCTGTGCCTACCCCTCCAGCTAAGCTGATAAAGGCGTGCCCTAAAGCTATTCAATCTCCTGTGGCCAACTCTCCTACCTCCATCGTGGCCTTGCCAGTTGTTGAGAATACCCTTGGGGACAAATCTGAGGGAGGTTATGATGATTTTGGCTACTATATGTTCGGAGCTCCCGCAGAAGTAGAGTTTCCTGATCACCTGAATGCTGGAGGAGTAGACGAGGCCACCATCCCTGAGAAAACGTAACTCTGTCAAATCCTAGGTTGTCTACAAGTGATTAACACTGCCAGCGAGAGGTGATCAATTCTTAGCCGGATTGATGAATCCTCTTCAACGTGTTTATCCTTTATGAACCATCATGAATAACTACCCTGAGACTGCTAAAAACTCACCTTTACCTTATGGCTCAAGGAGGCTTTAGCTTTGTCACCTAACTTTGGACGTACTCTCACTAAGGTTGAAGTAGTCATTCAAAAGGTCCGTATCTTAGCCATCTTGGACACTGGCTCCCCAGTCAACGTGATCTCAACTAAGCTTATCAAGAAGATCAAGTTAGTTTGACTTGGAGTACACGCAAGAGTTTGAAACTGCTGGCCCCAACAATACCTGGGCTATTGGGCCTACTCTTCCCTTCCCATTCGAGTTGGGAAGCTTACTTTATCAGCCCCTGCTGTGGCTTTAGATAACAACGCATATGATATGCTCATTGGCACTCAGTTTATGATTGAGTATGAAGGAATAATCAACCTGAAGCAAGGTTACCTCTCATTGCTCAACTATGAAGTCCCGTTAGTCTTATCCAATAAAGAGTCCAAAAAGCACAAATACTCTTTCCTGGTTGAATAACTTTTCGCAGAAATGCCTTTATTTTATACCACTTTTGGGCGTCACACAAAGAAATTGCCTGATTCAGTGGATGATAGGGAAGGCATCCCTTTTTATGCTGCAGATGAAGTCGTGATCAGCCTGATGAACAGCGAATGGTTGACACAAAAGTCACTCTTCATATCCCACGCCACTGTTTATTGCACCTCATTAGTATTGAGGGCGTCAGTCCTTTGGAGCCTTGGGCATTTCCTGGAATCCTTGACCCAGCTTATCAGAGGCCCATTAAGCTGCTGTTGGGGAACCTCATCTTAAAAGACATAGTTGTGAAAAACACCAGGAGATTAACAGATGCTTGAAAGTCCCTGTGGAGGACATTGAACAAATTCACTCCATCGGTACTGTGATGGATATGGGCCTGCCAACGGATAACCTGGTATGTACCTTACCCAACGTCAATATCTCAGATGAGCTGACCCCAGATGAGCTGGAAAAAGTTCATACTCTCCTTGATGATTATAGTGACATATTTTCCAAATATGATACTGACTATGGCCACATGAAGGGATGGAGCCACTCCATTGATGTGGGAGATGCCCATCCCATTTGGTCAAAACCTTATTGCAAATCAAAAGTAGAATAACAGCAAATGAGGACAGAACTTCAGCAGTTACTTGATGAAGGGTTTTTAGTTCCTTCACAAAGCCCCTGGTCTTCCCCTCTCTTGTTAATAAAAAAGAATAATGGAGGACATCGTATAGTCATGGACTACCGCAGGTTAAATAGCCTCATGAAAAAGGATAGTTATCCTCCTCCTCGTACTGATGATGCCTTGACCCAACTCTCAGGCTCTGATTTCTTCTCTGCCATGGACTTAGCTAGCGGCTATTGGCAAATGGATCTTTCTCCTCAAGATCAGGAGAAATGCGCTCTTCTCTGTAGTGAAGGTCTCTTCCAACCCACACGGTTACCTCAAGGGTTGTGCAACTCACCTGCCAATTTTCAGAGTGCAATGGATCACATTTTACAGGACCTCAAGTTGACTTGTGTCATCATCTATTTTGATGACATCATGGTGTTCTCAAAAACCTTTCATGAACATCTTGATCACTTGTGTCAGGATTTTAACCAGATAAATCCTTCCAATAGTGTTTGAATTAGGGGTTTTGGTTAGTCAAGCGTAATTGCCAGCTAATCGCCTAGTTTGATACTATTCAATGTTATATATTTTATCAAGTATATGTTCAGCGGAAGCTGCGTTTGCCGCCAAAATGCCATCCAAAGATCGTTGTGGGAGTTTGCAGCGGAAAGCTGATGAATCCGTTGCAAATCATCCAAAAATGGTTCCACTGACTAATTTGGAGCACTGCCGACTCATGCTGAGGATGCTCTAAGTCCTAATTAAATATGAATTTATATACAATTGACCAGCGACTAATGCTGAGGATGGATTGACCTAATTTAATATTTGGTGATCAGATGAGCAGATCTGGAGGCAATCGCTATGTGTATGAATGAATAGAGTTTCTGATCTGATAGAGCATTGTGGCATCTAGAGGCCAATGGGGTTTCCAGTAGTTGATTGGCCAAAGAGCACTTGGGTGCAGTAGCCCTGAAAGTAGTATAAATATTCGTTCATTCCCTCCTAATAAACATCTCTCGTTTTCCCATCTTTCCTGTTTGTTTGAAGTAGCTTAGTGCAACTAAAGTGGGGAAGTTGGGATAGGAGATCCCTGATAGTGCAGGTGATCGCGCCTGGAGTGGCTGGTGCTGCCAGCTCCCATGCCTCCTATCTATGGGGAACCAGCGGGAACCTGGCCAGCTGGCTACCAGCAGATAAGCTGCATAGCCAACAACCCTAGCGGGGTGCAGCGCGGGAGGTAGCTGCCCAAGAAGGGGGTTGGACTTGCTGGGGCATGCCCAGATGGGTTGGTGAAGGGTCGCAAGGGTGGGGCAGTGCGGAAGTGCCTGAGTCGCCCAGGAAGGGGGCAGGACTTGCCAGGGCACATTCTGAGGATGCCTGGGGCTAAAGGCAAAGTTGTTGGTGGTTAGTTGGTGGGTTGGATGCAGGACTTATAGGGGTTGGTACACCAATGAAGGTGAAACAGCAAAGGGCCACCAGTCTTCATACTGGTTGGCCTGGCACACTAGCAGAGCCCAAGGTCAATTTTACGACAACTTGAAGGAGGTTTTTCAACGGTTACGTCAGTCTGATATAAAGTGGAAGCCCTCAAAGTGTACCTTCTTCCAAAGGAAACTCAATTTCTTTGGTCACTCCATTTCTAAAGAAGGAATTCAACCCATGCAGGACAAGGTTGAAGCCATCTCAAAGATGCCGGCCCCTAAAAATCTACAGGTATTCAGGTATTTTTAGGGATAATGGGGTATTACTATCAGTTCATCCCTAAGTTCGCTTAACTCAGTGAGCCCCTTGTCCGATTACTAACCAAGAATACCCCTTTTTTGGGGTGCTGAACAAAAAGCTGCTTTTGAGACAATGAAGCAACTACTGCTTCAACGTCCTATTCTGCGGCACCCTGATTATAATAAACCTTTCATCTTGTTCACTAACGCCTCAGAATATGCCGTTGGGCCATCTTAGCCCAATTAGATGAACACGGTGTGGATCATCCTGTATCCTGTTTTAGTAAGATGCTGTCAAAAGCAGAACGCAACTACAGTGTAACTGAGAAGGAGTGCCTTGCTGTTCTATTAACTGTAAAGCACTACTTCCCGTTTCTCTATGGAACCACTTTCACTTTAGTTACTGACCACGCATCTCTAAATTGGTTATAGAACATGAAGGATCCTGCTGATCAGCTAGCTCGCTGGGCTTTAAAGCTCCAGCCTTATGACATGAAGATTGAACACCATGCTGGAACCCGTTACTTGAATGTTTATAAGTTGACACGGCTACCAGTCCTTCACTTGGATAATAGTGAGGCAGAGAGGTTACATGGCCTTTTAATGACCCCCAGTGAATTGGAGAATGAGTATGAGCCTGTTCAAAAGATGTTAGCCTGGCACTCCTGTAACACTAAAGTTGAAGATGGGAAGTTGTATAAGCAGGTGGGGACAAAATGGCTACCTTACCTTTGACCCTCAGAACGTGTACCTGCTATCTTAAAAGCACATTATACCCTAGGTCTGGAGGGGAAAGGAAAACCTATGAATGGATTAAGGATCAGTTTTACTGGGATGGAATGATGAACTCTATCGTTGATGTTTTGGAAGCCTGCCTTACTTGTAAGAAGCAATATGGCATCAAGTATAGATTCCAATATCAACCAACTACCCCGCAAATACTATTATACACCATCATCTTAGATGTAATAGGTCCCCTTCCTCAGTCTACTAATGGAAACAGATTTATCCTAGTAGCTCTTGACCACCTCACTAAGTGGGTTGAAGCCGTGGCTCTTCCTGCTTAAACAGCTAAGGCCACCGTCATCTTTTTACATCAACACATCTTCACTCATCTCGGTTGCCCCCCAAGTACTACTCTTCAATAATGCCAAGAACTTCACCTCCAGAGTAGTCAAAAGCCTGAACACTTATATGGGAGCACAACAATTTTTCTCAGCTCCATATAACCCATCCACAAATGGGACTGTGGAAAGAGCAAATGGAACCTTAGTTTTCATTCTTTGCAAACTGGCCTCATCTGATCCTCTTTACTGGGATCAATATTTACCTAGTGCTCTTATGGCATACCAGATTAGCTATCATCAGATTTTGAAAATGTCTCCATTCCGTGTCTTGTATGGGCGGGAACCAGGCATACCTGCCCTCTTAGCTAAGGATATATTCTCTTCTAGAGTTGAGGAACCAGAGAAAGTTATGGGGAGATTGACTCAACGCATAATTCAACTTTAATCCGAAGCTATGACCAATTTAGCCAAAACAATAATGAAAGAAGGGCAGGCTGCAAATGAGTCCTGAAACCCCTTACCCACTTTTCAAGTTTCAGACAGGGTGTTGTACTACCATAGCCGCATCACCCCTAGAAGCGGTAAACTTGGAACTATCTGGGGGGTCCTTTTACTATCATCTACAAGAGAGGAAATGAGTACTTTATCAAAACCTAGCTACTGATATCACTATTAATCACGTACATGGCCGTTTCCTTTGCCCTACTCGCCCCCCAACATTCTTGAGGGGGGTGATGTCAGACATTTACCTTTGCAGCCTAAAAATAAGAATGCTTATGTCAGGTTCCAATAAAAAAGGGAAATGTCAGCAATTTCCAATTTTCTGATGTCATTAAAAGTTTCTTTACCATTAATAAAAATGATACAGTTGAAGAAATCAGTCAAAAGTCCCTGACCAATTCTCAGTGGAACCTCGTTAATTGGGAAAAACCAGTTTGAAACCTGTATGGGCAAAAGTAGTAGAATCAGTGGTTGGATTACTCTGATCTCACCATGGACCTTGGGGGAATCATCAGAAGGTACTCCCCCAACCCCAACAAAGTCCTATAATGCACCTGCGCAGGGACCCCCCCTTTTTATAGTCTTAGTGGGGGTCCCCCAAGGTGCAATAAATTTCTCAAGTGGTGATTGGCTTAAATTATAAAAATGTTACCTCATGAGCATTTTTGGGCCAATCAGAATTCCTCTTCCTTTGTTCCACTGCCCTGAATTGAGTTCCCAAGTTATGATACATTATTCCTGAATATTTCCTAATTTGGACTCGTGTATGTTAATCTGAACTTATTTCCAAATCCCCCTTGACCCTCAAAATTATTTTAGATACTAGATAATCAGAGGTTGGGGGCATCATTTTTCTTTTATCATGCACTTAATAATAATAAAATACAATTCTTATTAGTGCTTTTTATTTAAATCTTTTTTTATTAAAAATATTTGTGGAAACTAGCTGGCGGAATGCACCAGCAAGCATAATTAAGCTGGTTTCCCACAGTGGGGTATCCTACCCAATCCACTCTCTTAGGGTTAATCAGCTGGGTACCTCTACTTCACTTAAAGCTCCTAAAACATAATAACCCACATCTTCACCACCCCCTTCATATTCTTCATTAGAGGGGTCATCAATTCATGTTAGGGAACCCATAGGGGGTGAAGTAGGATCAGGGCTTCTCTTATTGCAAGATAGGTACTGGGTTTGTTCCTTCACCTTACTAACTTTTGAGAGACATTGGAATTGTAACAGCTCGATTTTTAATTTTCAAAGTAGTGGGCTTATTCTGATTCATGGAGACGGGTCTCAGATTATAGTTAGCTGGATAAGAGGTTGAGGAAGGTATCATCACGGCTGTAGATGCTTTAACTATCCCAGCTTTGGGTTGATCAGTGGAAGTGAGTTTTGGTGAAACAGGTAGTTAGGCTTTTGAGTCCTGGTCATTTAACCCTTTGTTAGGGAGAGCGATTGGTACCTGAGAAAAGGGTATAGACTGAAAAGCAGGCTTTGAAACTACTTGGGATGGCCGCTCTGAAGAAAAAGATGGGCAAGACAAAGGAAAAACTGCTTTCACCAATTAGTCTTTCCAAGCTTAAGATGAAGGGGAGCATTGCCCCGTCACAGCCATTACCATCTGATTATTGTTATTGGAAGAAGAAGCTGTCTGTTATGGCAACTCTTTAGGAGCAGGTTTCCAGAGGGAAGCAGCCATAGTAGAAACTAAACTAATCGGTGTAGATGCTTGGCTCATAGACCCATGCATAGGGTCAAGTTCATAGAGATCATTCACCTCAAACAAGGCTTCCTTGATATCTTGTGCACTTTTAAGCGAGCGCTTTACAGAAGAAAGATGCATTGCCAAGGAGGGATGAGACGCCAAACCAGCCAAAATAGCCACAATAACATCATCTAGGGATAGCATTTTTGCAAGCAATAAGGGTTGAGCTTTATTATAAAAGCGTTTGGCAAAAGAGGCGATTGATTCACCCTGTTGCAGTCTAAGGCACATAAAGGCCTTTTTTTGTCTATTTAAACTTTGTAGGGAGCTGAATTCCTCAGTGAGTGCTTGTTCACCTCTGCTTAGGTGCTGAGGGTAGCCATGTGTGGCACCATTATCTTTTGAGCGCCATGACTCAACCAGGGAAGGAGGTACTTGGTTTTAAGATGGTCCGTTGCCCCCTCCATAGAAACTTTATACATAAAGAGGAAAGAGGAAACACTTCTCTCACCCATGAGTAAATGTGTCCCTAAAAGGGGGTTTATGAATACCAGGGGAGGTCCCATAAGGGACTTGCAATGAGTGCTTCTTGAGCCTTTTGGGGTGAAACAAAGCACTAGCTAACTAGAGTTCAATAGAGGCTAGCCAATGGTTTATTTCCATTGTGTATGTTGGTTTTTGTGGTGTACAGGTTCCCCTGTAGTGAACACCACTTGTTAGATTTGAGGATTTACTAGAGCTTGCTAGTGCTTTTTTGCGCTTAAACTCCCACAATTAAGGGATGAACACCATTTATTTTAAATCTAATCAAATAATATTATCATTAAAAAACTGGGTTTTTATGTAATTTTATTAGTAGCAAAAGGGAATAAAAAATGAACCCTCTTAATGAGTCAATACTTAGTCTTTAAAGTGTCAAGTCTCAAAATTCGGATTGCTTAGTAAATTTTGAATTAGGCAATATATAGGTGGTGAACCTATTGGACTGTTTGAAACTTGCCTTACTTCAGGAAACGGCTGCTGGAGGATGATGACAGGCGGTTTAGATCTGTGAGTTAAGCTTTTAATAAATTTTACCCAATCATTTGATGAGAAGATTTCTGCACTTGTTTGGACCCCCTCTGACCCTATAAAAGGGCTGGTCTTTACAGTGTAGGCTGTGTGGAGTAAGCTGTGACCTGGAGAGGAGCCTCCAATGGTCTTCCCAAGTTTTTCCAATTATTCAGGGCAATTTGTAAGGAGAGTGTCTATAACTCTCCTGTTCCCAGCGTGGTAGTGAACGGGGCACAAGGCCAACGCCAGGAAACTAGCCATTAGTACAAAAGTTATTAGAGCCCAGCAGAGGGTGCTGGAGCAATAACAACTTAGGAAGAGAAGTGCAATGATTATAATAAATGACCTACCAAAAAAACGCGGTGCACAATGAGAAAGGGGTAAGCGACCCAGGTTGGAGGGAACCTGGGAAAACCAACGGTGCACTAGGGGATAGCTTGATAATATTGAAAATGGCAAGGTTAATGGAGTGTGAGACCTCTTCAAAGAGGTTCGCGCACAGGCTCACTTGATATATCATAAATAAAAACGTAAAATGGTAAAATGTTTATTGGGAAGTTGACCAACTAGGAATGTTGATCGCAGAAAATATAATTAAACTTTGTTGGGGAGACTTGGAGTCTTCTAAAGTGGCCCCAAACACTGGTCCACCAATAGACAAACACTACCATCTGAATTGGTAGAAAACACCAAAAATGACTTCACTTGAGTAATCAATTGTTAAATCTGACATGAATGCATGATTTTATAAATGAAATGGGTTTCAAAACCACATTCCTCGACTAACTAAATCAAAACATTTGCATTAATTGTGTAAACTGTCCATTTTGACGCCTGGGCCAACATTAGGGGCTGAGCGTTAGGCACCTCACTAGTACCAAGCTGGGCATACTTGGCTTGTACCCAACATTGTCTAGTGTGTGCCTGAGGTCAGGGAGGGCCTGAAGCTTCACCTTCTGGGCCTCCTGTCGCCCAGCCTTATCTTTGGGGTTGGTCCCCACTATGATGTCATTTGGCCATGGCACAATCTGACTGCCCAAACTGGTAGGGTTTTTCCGAGTATTATGATTAAATTCATTACCCCAATTTGATGGGTTCCACCAAGAATTGGCCAGGGTCTTTTGACCAATTTCATCCTTATTTTCGTCCATATTATTCACCAGTATACTCTTATTACACAATTGGACTTGTAACTGTCTGAAAAAGTTTCTACAAGCAATGTATAAACAATCAATTTATTATCAGTTTTTATCTATTTTTATTAAGGAATTATTAGGGGTATTTAGAGTATAGTTGGCGCACAGGTTTTCAGCTGTCTACTGGGATCAATTAATTGTTCTCCTAAATTGGATTTACCCTTGTGTTTTAGGCACCAAATCTTGGTGTTTATCTTTGCCTTGATTTTTTTAGATAATGTAATCCTTGGTGTTTAATGACCAATCTTTTTGGTGTCAAGAACTTGATACAATTTATTCAGGTTGTTCCAATGACAATTCTACCATTTAACACACGCATTAGAATGCCTAGGTAGTTTCTGACAACTCCCATGCATTCACTCTGAACAATTCTCCATAATAAATCAACTATTGGGCGTTGTTCACTCATCAAATTCTTGCTCAGATTCGTTGGGGATGATTCCCAACAAAAATAGACTATCACTTTAGTCAGCGACCATCGTCTCAATATCCAATTGTAACCACCAATAAAATTGATTAATTGGATAATGGGCTGGATAATGTGGTCAACTGAAATTTCAACAGTAGCTTAGTATAAATAGTTGTCATTCCCTCATAAATAAAGGTTTCCCTTTCACCCGCCTTTACCTATCATTGAATTAATTAAGTGGCTAGGTGGTAAAAGTGGGATGGGAGATTCCCAAGGTGAGGTGCTGGTAAATGCACCTAGGGCTGGTAGGCGCTACCAACCCCAATATCTGGAGCTACATGGAATCTTCATGGGAGCTTGGCCAACTGGCTATCAACAACAAGGGATTGATGGGGATTAACTCTGAGGGGGATGGTATGACAGAGCTGAGAATCACCCAGAGAGGTTTAGGGCTTGCTGTGTGCCTCCCAAAGGGTTAATTGCGCCAAGGTGAAGTTTTTAGTCTGCTAGGTTGCTGGGTTGCCTGTTAACCTGTAGTGAAAGGTAGCCAATAAAGGTGAAACAGCAAGGGCCAGCAGTTGTCATACTGTTTGGCCTTACACTCTAGCAGAGTTTTTGATGTAGCGGATGTAAAATTCGAAACAATCCCTCCTAAACGCGGTATAGGATGCACAAACAACCAACCCAGTAGGTCAAGACTTGTGGAACAAGATAGTCTCAGGGAAGAGCACTTCCAGATGATATACTCAAAAGTACTGGGTAGTTTAATTCCACAATTGAGTTTAGGCACACACGGTCTTATGTCCCCCAGTCATTAGAAAACATCATTTCCTGTCGACCATGGACCACCACAGTGTCAAGAAGTGTATCAACATGATGAAGCAATTGTACAACTTAAATAGGATAACAAAGAATGCGCCTGCATGAGTGGAGAGTTGCCTTACCTGCGCGCAATTAAAGCTAAACTTAATGGGTTGTAACAGACTTCTAGAACCACTCCAGCAAATGACAGAGTCATGGACAACTATATTGTTGGACTTGATTGTGGCTTTACCCAACTTTCTCAAAGTTTGATGAAATCATGAAGGTTGTAAATTGGTTGACAAAGTAATGCCATATTTGTCCCCAGTCTGACAACAAACGTTATTGAGAACATGACCCAGCTTCTTTTGTCTCATATCTTCACATTTTTTTTGTTCCACAAGAGATAATAAGTGAAAGAGGGCCCCAGTTTATCTTAAGATTTTGGGATGCCCAGTGCGACTTTTTAACTATTAAGCCATGTAGACTTTGTTATACCACATGGAGCCAGACAGGCAAACTGGAGAAGACTAGCCAATCACTAGAGCATCTCAGATGCTGTGACACCGCATCCCAGGACTCTTAAGCAGCTGACCTCCATGTTTCAATCTTGTTTCACTGGGAGTGATTGCACATGTAAAATCAGCACTCAAATAGGTATAATTGTATGAAGACAGTATACCTCAATTATTAATGTAAAGATTATTACAAAAAAGTCTCAATAGATAGATTATCTAAATACATTGTGGTCTCAGGGTATACTTTTATGGTGATTGATTGGCATAAAGGGAGTCTACGTTCCTTTAAGACTAGTTAAAACCAGCTTGTGCGTTTTCATGTTCTTCCCTATTCTAATACTTGGCCAACCAATTTATATCTTTGGCCTCTAGTAAGCCAGCCTTCCCTGTAGCTCATAAATACTCTAGCGTTTCCCATCAATATCCTGCTAATGGGCTGTGGATAAACGCGTCTGATGAGACTGAGTCATATGTTTAACGTCAGACACATCTTTTAATGTTCAGTCCAACATTGGTGCATCTTAGTAATCATCTGTTCAACGCTGGTAGCATTTTTAAAGTTTTGATTGACATAAAAATTTGGAAAGATTTAGCGGAATCATTTTGGTAAATTCAACTGACAGTAGAGGAGCTTGTTTGGTAACTGAGCATTCAGTTGACAAGAAGATGGGTTATAATCTGCCAAAATTAGGATTGTAGAGTAAATTAATATGTGCATGAATCTGGGTGGCCAAACAGTTTAACAAAATATCTGATGGCAGATTGACTTTATCAATCTGCCATACATAGATAATTGGGATGAGGTTATGGCAAATTAGTAAATGTTTAGGTTTGAGCCCCAAAAATTTAGTGAAAATATGATGCCAATCATCAGAACTAGGGTAGCGGTGAGTTTTATAGAATATTAGGGGATTATGGCCAAAGATAATATTCTATGGATGATCAAAACCACAAAGTTCAACGCTTTCTTTGGCCCAGTTTGCTTATAAAAACTCCCTCCATTCATTGACAGGAACTTTGTTATTGTATGCTATCCTAGAATACAACCCCACCTTCATAGTTAACCCATAGGTATGTATCAACATTATGGTAGTAGTCAGCTTTTCAACGCACATCCAAAAATTATAACAACAGTTCAGAAACAGCTGACTAAGGCAGTCAAGGATGTCAAATGGTTCATCAGCTGGAAACGTTGTGCAGCCTTTAACTATCATGTAGGTGACTTGTGATAGTGGATATAAAGAACCTTCACCTTAAGGTTCCATGATAAAATTGTTGCATAAGAGAGAAGAGCCATTCCCCACTAGCAAGGTCTTGCACAATAGATTATTTTAAAATAGAAGACTTAACACACCGAAAGATTCACAAATCCTTTCATGCTTCTGCACTGTCCTCATTCAAAGGCAAAGAGCCAGCGGAAGATAAACTCATTCTGGTAGAAAGGGGCATCAGAGTTTGAGTTGGAGAAGATCCTGGACTTGTGGCAAGTCAAATGAGGGATATAATAGATGGTGGTATGAAAAGGATACCAGGTATACAATAAAAGCTGGGTTCCCTCCTTGGACTGCAAAAACTGTCATAAGCTAATTGAAAACTTCCATTACCAGAACCTAAGGCACCTGTACCCTCAACCCCAAAACAATAGCCATCAAGCTTCCCCTATTTCACAATATCCACGCCCTGGTGCAGGACCTAGAGGGATAGTTAGACCTTGTTATTATAGGAAAGGGTAATGTAAAGTTACCCTTTATGTCCATCAGGCTGGACAGGACCATGTTCCCCTTTTAGTTAAAGAAGGGCACCAACCCATGAGCCCCTACCACTGGAAAGGATTGTGAACTAGGGACACGCTATCAATGAGCGATAGGTAGCCATTTCCCCCCAATAAGGCTACCCCAACTTCAAACTAATGGGTCTCATCCACCCTTTGCCATTGCTAAATCTGCAGAATTATATATAGATAGATTAAAGAGCCTATGTGGCAGGGCTTGTGACCTACTCAGTGTATTATGAGCGCTGACTATCAATCTGGATGGGATGGAAATTCTTGATTAAAAAATGTACACAAATAAATAGAACTGCTTTCTGGTGGTAGTAATGACCAAAAAACTCTTTGAAGCTGAGGTAGCCTCAGAGGAGGTTGGAGCAAAATTTTATCACCCCTTAAAGTACATAAGGCCCTCAAAATTAAGTGCCAGGTGAGTTGGTCACCATACCCAATTCTGAAGGTCAATGTGGACATTAGAACCTTAGGAACAGTATTGATAGTTCCCAGTGCCTGTAGTAATAAGATACTGTCATTTTACTTTCCATAGATATTTTCAATCACTTATTATCCCTCTGTGCATCTGTTTAGATGCCCATCACTTTGTGGGTAGTAGGGTGCTAGGTTAGTTTACTATTTTCTTGGCTAATATATCAAACTCCAAAAACAAACCTTTAGGATTAAATAAAGCTTCAAAAAATTCTGCCCCTATCAGTAAAACCACCAAAATTTTTGAGGGGCCTCACTTATTAATCTTGGTTAGGGTGGTGGCTGTCTCACTAGATGTTTTCATCCTAGTGTCAATCAATAGAAAAACCAATAGTTGCACCCTGGAAAACTACAATATCAGATGCCCAAGTATGATCACATTCCCACCAATTCACTCTCCAACTAAAATATTTACAACCTAAATTTTCCCAATTTTGACCAAGAGTATATTGTGGAGAGCCTCAGGTTGGGCGGAGTTGGAGAAAGATTTCAGCAGAAATGGGAATGTGGCATTCTGGCAATTTCCACTCAATACAAAGTGCACCTCTATGTCAGCCCCAAATTACATCCAAACACAAACAAGAGGTGGCAATGCAGTCACCCCCATCTACAGGCAATAGCCCTGTTTCCACATGAAAAATATGGGCAAGGATGCTACCAGTACTGAGTTTAGTATAGGGTGAGGACAATGTATAATAATCAATACTTTTGCTACTTGTCTCCTAGTAGTTCTTACTCCCAAATCCGCAGAATGGTGATGTCTTGTGGACTATGGGTGCTATTGTGGGTATTGGAGTACCCCCAATGAAAGCCAAGACTTTCCTTGGCATATCAGATGTCTGACAGAATCTAACAAATGGGGGAATCTATTAGAATTGATGGTTGCCTTGAAGCGTTTACTATTTGAGTCAATCCACCAAAATCTGACAACTGGTACTAAAGAGATCCCAAGCGTAAAGATTTTATAGCTTGTAAAGAATGATGGCTATAAAGGTAAACTTGATTAGCGCCAAACTCCAAAACTTCTGGATTGATCTTTGCCTTTTGATGGCTTAGGTTGGTTGGGAAATTGTTCGTTTTGTCGCATTTTAGTAAAAAGCTGGGGTGACTTATATAATTTATAATCTATCCATACCAATAAATCTATGGCGGTTGGGTTTGCTTTTGATATAAAAATTTTAATGTTTTCTGACAAAGGGTACAACTATTGATTTGAGGAAGGGGTTACGATTAATTTTGGTTTAGGATGGGTAAGCTATAAAGATAATTTTAACACATTGTTGACCGGCAATTTTACACAGAAACTGTCATGTCACCGGCTATTATTTTGTAATTGAATATGGAAGTAAAGTAAAACATTCTAAATAAACTCCAATAAATTCTATATATACTGAATGAAAAGAAATTAAACTTTGGACATATTTTTATATAACTTTTTAAAATTTTTGTTTGGTATCACAATGTTGATGGGGTAAACTATAGAACATATTGGTGGGTGGTGCTGGTATAACTAGAGTTATAAAACTAAGAATTGGCTGATATACTTGTAAGTACTAAATCAGAAATATTACCCTGCAAAGCCTCGGTAAGCACTAGCTTTATAATAAGGGTGTTTGAATTCCAGCGGTGGTTCCCATTTTAGCGCAGTTGAGAGCTTTGTAGGTTCAAAGATGCTAGCCTATTTCCTAATTGAAAGGTTTAGGCTAACCTGCCACCCTCTGAGCCTAATACTGATAGAGATTTAAATTTAGGATTCATTATTAGTCCTGTATGACGACATCGATTAGGATTAAGTTCGCCACCTTTCAAAGTTGGCATCTTGTTGAAAGCTTGATGGACTCCTTAAAATAAGTATAATGGCAGTGGACCAGCTTTATTACTTTTTAGCTTTGACTAGTTATATAAGATCATGTTCACAAGCAAACCTTATACGTTTAAAGTGGCTTTATTGAAAGTACGAATTACGATAAAGCTGAAACTTTTAAAGCTCAATGGGTCCAACTTAGTTGGAAATTATCGACAGGTTTATACAATATACGGTAGTAAAGCAGAATGCACATCTATTTTTCTTCACCTTTCTAAATACTGATGCACATAAAAATAGCTTCTAGCTTACGATAACCCAAAAATTAAATTAAATCGGCTGGCGTCTTTTACCGATTTGGACTGAAGTAACCGAAAAATTAGGGGTAATCTATACAACGTAGATTATAGATCTTCATAAATCGCCTTGAGCAAAATTAACGTTTAACTTTCACCCTATGTATAGGAGTAAAAAGCATCACTTTTCTATACACCTTATGGTCACCTATAGAAATGTTTAGTTCTGGGGTTTATCCTCTTCAACGCAACAAAAACTAAAAGTGCAACGAGGCTTTTCTTTGCGAAGTATTTTCAGTGGATGAGCTTGGTTCGAGTTTGAGAACAACAGATTGTGAAAAGGTTAGGGATAGTGTAAGGTTTACTCCTATGAAGCTAATGTGACTACTTAAATATACACCCGAATACTTCAAAACAGCTGCCGTTAAATATGTGGATAATGCCATATTAAGGCCAGGCTATAATGTTAAAGTTTTCCTCGCAGACACCAAACTTCTCTTTACATCCCATTACCCAACTCACCTTCTCGGCTAGGCGTTTACCACTTTTTGCGTCTCTATGCAAGCACTAAGCTTTTCTATTCTTCCCTCATTATCACCCTTTGGTTAAATGTCTCTCTAGCCCTTCATAATGCGTCGCTTTCGTTAGCACATACCTAAAGAGATTGAGTCAATATGGTGGGAGCAGCGTACGATTATGCAGGCTACCTCTAAAATTCCGTGCCTAATCAGCCTATCGTCAAATTTAAAATAGTAAAGCGATTGATAGTTTAATACCAAGGGGCAGGATAAAGATAGATAGAATTTGCTTAAAGTGATAAATTTTTATTTTACCCAAAGGATGAAATAAACCTGTGAAGTAAATCAGTAAAGGGGTTAACTTATCGGTTGGTGCGAAGCCTATTTTTTGTGTGTATGTCGTTTGTTAGGGATGGTGGGATAATCCTCGGGGTCCTTGATACCATCCAACTCGTCGTGCAAGTCACGTTTAGCGGCGGAGGCGGTGAGTACAGTTAGGGTGAGAAGAAAGGCTGGAACAAGCTTCATTTTGATAACGTGATGTTTAAGTTGAACTTCATCAGTACCCTGTTAAAACTTATAGCCAATAAATGGCGGTCGCCACACTGGTCGCTGGATATTTCATATGACGTCCCAGAGTAAGAATATAATAGCTATTCTAAGATTAAATCTTCCCAACCGTCAAATGTAGGAAATTCAAGCTTCCATGTTGCAACTCCTTCCCTAAACCTTGCGCTACCCAATGCCAGCTTAAACTTATGACTAGGGTAGCTTTTGATGGCCTTTTGTTTTCTAACTGGGGTCTAAAGCGTTTTATAATCATTCGTATAATAAATTATTTAATCCAATCGCTATAGATTTATAGTAAGTCCACTGGATACCTTTTACTTGTAGATTATTATATTATTTCATCATCGTAGTACTAAACGTATCACCTTGGGATCCTTTTAAAATATATCCAATTTATGATTGGGTGAACCTGCCGCATCTCCAAAATGATTGGTCAGTATAGGGTCAATTTTCACCACGCTAAACTATTCGACCATGAACGGTTAATTGAAACCCAGTTCAAAAACGTCGGTGTATGTTAAAAAGAAATCAAATCTAATTTTAGAATTGGAGATCCCAATACCCGCTACAATTTGTTGAAGTTTAGAATGGGGTTGAATTGGACGAATATATACGCCGCTAAACGGATTTTCCGTACCACGGTACGCTATCGTAGAGATCGTCGCCTTTACCCTTTCAAGCTTAAATTACGCTGTTCTCAATAAGATAGCCAGCATATATCTAAAACAGTTTCTATACTGCCCTTAAAAGGTTCAGTTCGAAGATGGTTCATCTTCATTTGATATTCATATGAAATCATCAAGTTCAAGGACTTGCATTGAAACCAAATCATGAAGGTGTAGTTTCTGAGCCAATGGTTACTTTAGAGTTACCAATAAAACTTCAATAGTGGATAGAAGGAGTCTATCAAATATATATATATAAAACAAAGTCGGGTTAGTTACACCATTTATAACTCAAGAACGGCTGGACCGATTTTTATGATCTTTGATTTGTTGGATTTGTCTCCGCCCCGAATAGCAGAATAACTATTAAAACATGGGAAAAATTCACGAAAAAAATTATGAAGAAAATTCATTTTCTCATACATTTTGTATGGAACAGCTTTTTTGATGATATCTCGAGAACGGATTGACTGATTTCGATGAATTTTTTTTCGTTCGTCTCGGCCTCGAGAAGTTTCCTCGCGCATTGGAAAAGTAAGAAAATCACAAAAAATTAAAATCCGTATACAACGCCATTTCCGATACATGCCATTATCTAATAATTCACACTTTGTCATCTGAAGCTAATCGAGTCTGATAAGTTTAATCTATTTGGGTGAGTGGGTGAGAATTGGCGAATACTATCTAATAATTCACCAAATTGCTCACCTGAAACTCAACAAAAATCAGTATTAGAGTTTAAGTAGATTAAGTAGTTAGGATAATCAGCTCACCAGCCACGAGGGCAATAGTGGAGCTGTTAGTCCGAGTGGCTCGAGAGTAGTGCTGGCACAGCCTATAGGCTACAATGTGAGCTTATCATCTGATAAACCAAATACCGTAGCGAAGCACGGGTATCTAGATGTTAGGTTTATAAATTTTAAAAACCTGCCTAATTTGGTTCACCTAATTAAAATACTTTTGGCAAGTTAAGTCGAAGTTGATTTAGTAGTTTGGAAGATATATCACATACTCAATGATTTTAAGTATAAAGAGATGTTTTGGGTAGCAGTTTGGTGTTATTTAATTGATTCGATAGGTTTTTTTTGGCCGAGTGGTTGATGGCTTTTGGTCAAATTAATCGGACACAGTTTAGTTTAAGGGGTGATTAGTTATTGGTTGTTTTGATAAGTTCAGTTAGGTTTACCTGAGTGGTTGGTGATTTTTGGTTGATTCGATTGAACAATTAGATTTGGCTGAGTGGTTTTGTTTATATATAATAAAATCTAAATTAATAAATTGAAAATCTAATTTTATAGATACCGTAGCGAAGCACGAGTAAATCGGCTAGTTTTGAATAAAAAAGCTACACGTATATATAGATGTATATAGCCTGAGATTAAATTATATGGAGCGCATAGACTCAGTTGTGCTTCGTTTTATATGTAAACTTACAGTTGATAGGACAAAAGATATGATGCAGATTAAGATTAATAATAGGTAGAATAGTAAAGCATTACATCAATAGATTATCTAGAGGAGCCTCGTAATCTAGATGATTATGTATAGGTAGTAATAGCTTTGGTCTAGTAGCTAGGTATCATTTTAATAAGTCGGGCGCAGATTCCTGATAGTAATAAAAATTTACAGGCCAATACTTTATCCCTTAAAGCATGGTTGGGTTATAATTAAACCTCCTTAACCTTGATATTACAATTAAAATCATGACTTAAATTTGAGTAGTATATGTTTTAACGGTGATGATTCGAATTTCAGGTAAGGTGACTATATAACTTTTGCATGTTTTTGTCATAAGATACAGTTTATTTTTCTAAGCTTGATACTATCAATTTTTAAATCCTTAAAAGATTTCGAGTTGAGCCAAACTAACTCAAACCTCAAAACAAACTATACTAAATGCCGAGTTTTAAAAGATTGGTTTTGGACTATCCGGGTCAGATTTAGATCCAACCACATAAAAGTCAACTCTATATATATTATGGATACCATTCAAGGGAGTAATTCCTCACCCAGTGGTAGACTTGATCGTGGAACAGCAGTAGGGGTCAACAATCAGCATATTGAGACACCCAAGGACACCAGAAATTTTATAATTATGTTTAAAGCCAGGGTCAGCCTAAAATTAACCCTAGATGGATTGCAAGTTACAATACTAAAGATTGGATAGCATATTTAAAATATTGAATAGCTAATTTTTTTGACAGTAAATCTAAAGGATAAGATGATCTTTTTAATATTAAGTGAAGAAAGTTTTACTAAGGTATTTGATCTGAGGTGATATATAAAAAATCTATTGATATCCAATCAGAATTGTCATGGTTGGTAGCACTATGTGTAAGTTCTGGGGAGAACCCCTTGTGCCTCAATATGGAGGAACATCCCTTTAGAACCAAGAAGGGAGCAAAGAAGCTTGCTCATCCCTTCACCAACTAAGGCAATCTAGTCCATGTGGTTGATTAGAGATGGGTGACAGCTTACCCCCTGAAGGATTCTCCTTTTTCCCATCTTCTTACCAACAAAGATATGGTGGAGAAGATCAAGGGGGTGTCAGGAGGTGGTGGCCAAAAGCTATTGTTAATAGCAAAATTGTAGCTCCCCACCATGCTAGAAATTGGCTCACTATTTTGAACCACATTATATTAAGACAATATTGAATGATATAAACTTGTTTAAGTCAATCTCTGACTCAAAATTACCACTCTAACCTTTCCCTCTACCACCTGTGAAGGTGAGTCTACCCTTAACAGGTTTAGACACGCTAAACCCAGTTGATTTGAAATGAGACTGCCCATACCTGTCCTGGCCTTGGGCATGCCATGTCAGCCATCACACAAATTATTGCTGGCGCATGAGGAAGAATCACGTGAAAAAGTTCTAGGTGTAAAAATTTGATTATAATATAGACGGTCAGTTAAATCTGACTCAACCTCAGATTCCAGTTAGTGTGTTGACCCTCCATTGCTCTATCACAACATTACCCATGCAATTCATGCACCTATCTCTTTTTCCAAAATGTATGCTTATAAGGCAGCAGTCTCCAACTGATACTGATGCCACTCCAATTTTCTTATCCCCTTATCTTAGTTTTATTAAAATAAAGCCCTTTGATTTTCACAATTTTAAGCAAATCAAGCAATTTATGGTACCATTTTTTAACTATATGTGCCAACTTTAGAACACCTGGCAGGTGTTGTTATTATCCATGCTCACTTTTGATCAAACTGTATGGATAGCAGTACCAGTGGTAATCATCTGTTGCTGTGTATGGTAACCCATCCTGAGTGGGTGTACAGTATTGATTATATTAGCACGCTTTATAAATTTCAGACAATTGCCTTCTTGCTTAATGGAGAAGAATGTTTTGTGTGAAAATAGTCCAAATGATGGGAGAGTCCGCCCCAGCACCTACTTCGTTTTGGTGCTAAAGTCTAAGTCAAAAAACCCCTGTTAAATGTAAGAAGAGTGTCTATAACTCTCCTGTTCCCAGTGTGGTAGTGCATGGTGCACAAGGCTAACGCCAGGGAACTAGCCACTAATTCAAAAGTTACTAGAGCCCAGCAGAGGGAGCTGTAGCAATTGTAACTTTAGAAGAGAAGTGTTATCCATATGATAAATAACCCACCAAAAGTGACGCGGTGCACAAAGTGAAAAGGGGTAAACGTTCTAGTTTGAAAAGAAACTGGGCGAACAATGGTGCACTAGGTGATAATTTAATTGTACTTAGAATGGAATGGTTAAAGTAGCGTGAGACTTCCTTAAAGAGGTCTGCACACAGGATCATTATAAATAACATAAATAAAAATGGGAAAACAGGAAAGGTTTATTATAAGAAGTCGACCAACAAGGAATGTTGGTTGCAGAAAACATATTTAAACTTTGTCAGGAAAATTCAGAGTCTGCTGAAGTGGTCCCAAGCACTGATTCACCAATAGACAAACACTACCATCCAAATTGGTAGAATATGCCAAAAATGACTTCAATTGGGTAATTGACTGAAGTTAAATCTGACCTGAACCCATAATTTTGTAAAATGGAACAGGTTTTTAAACCCCATTCCTCAACTAACTGAATCAAACCATCCGCGTTAATTGAATAAACTGTCTATTTTAATTCCTGGGTCAATGCAAGGGGCTGGGCGTTAGGCACCTCACTATTACCAATCTAAGCATATTTGGCTTGTACTCAGCGTTGGTCTACTGTGTGCCTGAGGTCAGGGAGGGCCTGAAGCTTCACCTTTTGGGCCTCCTGTCGCCCAGCCTTTTCTTTAGGGTTGGTTCCCACTATCATGTCTTTTAAATTATAACATTACCCTCTCCTCCTGACGGAGCTCAACCCCCTCCAGGGGCTTGTGCTAAGAAAAGTTCCTGTGGGCTGGGGCCATCTTCATTGCGGCAATGGTCATTTTGGGTTGAGAGCCAGAAGACTGAGGGAAACGCTTATGGAAGGCTTCAATCAGATTTTGGGCATGCACACAGTTGTGTGCTGGGACCCAACTGTTCTCTGCAGTGTCAAAACCCTTCCAAGAAACCAGGTACTCAAGTCTTCTTTTAATATGGCGGGAGGCTACTATTTCCTCCACTTCCCACTCTGGCGCCCCATCCACAAGATAGGCCTCAGGAGTCTTGGGTGGGGGCCCTTGAACAATGTCAATTTGCTCTCATGAAAGACAGAGAAGATCTGAAATGAAGAGGTAAGATCTAGCTGGTATGAGTCATAGCTCACCTTTCTAACAATGCGGTAAGGGCCAATCCTCTTTGGTCCCAGCTTCCTGCATGGCTGCTTGATAGGGATGTTACAAGCATCAATCATCACAAGATCCCCTTCCTTATACGCTGGACTCACTCAGCGCTTACATCAGCGTTCTCCTTATACACCTGCATTGCCGCCTCCAAACTTGTGGAAACCCCCTGGTGGACATTCTTGATATTCTTGGCAAAGTCCACCACCGCTTCAACTTTAGATCCATAGCTGGGCTCCATGTTAAAGGCGGGGTTAAAGCCATGGTTGGCGAAAAAAGGGGAACAACTTTATTGAAGAATGCAAAATGTTGTTGTAATTAAATTGGGCCATATGAAGGTGAGAAACCCAATCTGAATGATCCGCGGCGGTGTAACGCCGCAGAAACTGTTCCAAGCACTGGTTAACTCGTTCAGTCTGCCCATTTGATTGGGGGTGATAGGCAGTTGAACGGCAGGGGTGAATCTGAAGAGTCTTATACAACTCTTCCCAAAAGATGGAGGCAAATTGGGGTCCCCAGTATTTGATAATTGCTTGGGGAACCTCATGGAGCGCAAACACATGAGTGACGAAGAGCCTGGCCATCTCAGCCACAGCTATTGTTGTTCTGCAAGGAATAAAGTGGGCGAACTTTGTAAAATGGTCCACCACCACCATGATGGCATCATAACCATCAGAAGCAGGTAACTCCACAATGAAATCCACAGATAAGGAAGTCCAGGGCCCTTCAGCCTTTTGGATTGGTACCAACATCCCTGATAAAGGTTGACAATTATATTTCATCTGATTGCAGATCAGGCACTCTTTACAATACCGCCTCACCTGAGCAGGCAAGCCCTTCCAATTGTAGGTGTGACGTATCAACTCTAAGGTCTTTGCTTTCTCAGGATGGCCAATAGTGATTCCATCATGATGGTCTCGGATGATTTTCAGGCGCAGTGGTTCAGCAGGAACCCATAGGCGACCCTGAAACCACACCATCTCATTCTTTACATGATAACCCCCAGATAAGTCCTCCCAATTTAAAGCGCTCTTAGCAAGTACCATAGTATATTTGGCTGATAGCAGCTGAAAAAGGACTACCTTTCTGAACATACTGTATTTCTCTGCATTTTCCAGAGGTGCAAGTGCTGGCATGTTGGCCGTGAGAGCGGGAAGCTGAGATAAAATCTTACATGGTGAAATCATCAACTGGGTGTTATGAACCTCTACCTCCTTTGGATCAGGAACTAAAGCAGGGTTGCAGCTTAAGGCATCCGCCAAACCATTATCCTGGCCCTTGGTGAGCTCATAAAAAAGCAAATTGGGCAAGGGTCTCATGCCAACGGGTCTGCCATGGGGTTAGGACATGTGGGGCACGGTAGTACAGCAAGGCACGGTGATCTGTATGTACACAGAAAGGTTGGGAGGAGCTATGAAAGTGGTGACGCCAATAAGTCAGCGCCTCCACCACTGCTAGTAAGTCTTTGTCATAAAAGGCGTAATTTAACTCAGGCAAAGACATTTTCCTAGAAAATATCCCACCAGATGCTCTATCCCATCTTCACCTGCTTATAACAAGGCAGCTGCTATGGCGAAATTGGAAGCATCAGTGACACAATGAACTCTTTATTGGGGTCAACATGGTAAAGGACTGACGTGGACAACAGGGTGCACTTCACTGCTTGGAAAGCATCCTCCAAAACGGGGGACCACTGAAGCACCTTTGCACCGCTAGCCTTATATAAGGGTGCTGCCACCTCAGAAAGATTGGGCATGAACTTCTTGAGGAATGTACACGTCCCCAAAAAGCTCCTCAATTCCTTGACTGAGGTGGGGGTGAGCCACTCACATATAGCCTTCTCATTGTCTGGAGTTATCATGTGACCTTGGTCAAACATGACGTTGCCCAGAAAAGTGACCTGGGACTTGAAGAATTCACACTTGCTAATCTTCAACATAAGGCTGGCTGCCTTTAACCTCTCCACCACCTGCCAAAGGTGTACTGCATGGGACTCATGATCAGGGGAAAACACCAGGATATCATCCATGTAGGCAACCGCGCTGTTGTAATTTTGGACAGAATTGTTAGGATCCATTGGGCTATTTGCACAGGTTGAGCCCTCTGAGCAACGGACGGATGATGTGGAGATCATTGGTCCTTCAGACGCACTTAAAAATATATCAAAAATAGGAGCAATTGCCCCAACTGGTTCTTTTATTTATTATTTTTTATAAATGCAGCATCTTTGCTGTCCCATCTCATCTGCACTAAAAAATCTACCTCTCTTAATTACCCATTTCGCTTATATACATCAGCTTCAGGTGATAATATTTCTCATTGCTTGGGTTATTCAATTCCGCTGATTTTCCTTGAATTTGGCTCGTTATTCTTAATTCGCTGTCGCCCTATTTGTAGGCGATTTACTTTGTATTCGTCCAATGTCAACATCGCCTTATTGCCTTATATAGAGGTGATCAACAAACTCATATATCCAATAAGACCCATTATATCCCAATATTGCCTCATCTCAAGGCACTCGAATATTTGTAACTGATACTATGTTGGCAGATTTCATACAACTGTCCCAAGATTATCATCCAGTCATATCAAAATTGCAACATGCGCATACCCCTAACAAGTCCCCCAACGCTGCATCAACGTGGCGTTGAAAGATAGCAGGTACATTCTTAAGCCCAAAGGGCATAACCCAAAACTGGAAAATCCCTCTTCTAGTATGGAATGCGGTTAACCACTCTTGTCCTTTTTTAATCCAAATCTGATTGAAATCGTTGAGGTAATCCAGCTTGGAGAAAACCTTTGGATTCTCCACATAGCATGCAATCTGAGAATCTAAAGGGATGGGATGTAGATCTGGTACAGTAACGTTGTTGAGGTTCTCATAGTCTACACATGGGCGTAGAGTACCATCAGCCTTCTCAACAAAGAGAAGTGGGGAGCATACAGGGGAGGTAAGCTGTAAAAACGCGCTTTTTGCTAACTTCTCCTTCACCCACAAATCTAAAGCATCTTATTCCTGGACGGTCAAGGGGTAAATGGGAGAGGAAATATGCACCAGATTCACAGTGAGCTTAAACTCACAATCAAACTCAGAGTGATCAGGTAGTGTGTTAGCAGATGTGGCATCAAAAGAAGATTCCAAACCCTCCAAACAAGAAGGTAGGGGAACTTCCACGGTGGGCTTCAGCATAGAAGCTAGGCTAAGAGTGTGAAGGTGGGGCCAGTGGGACAATTTGCCATGAGCGTTTTCCTCCAACAAAGGAACAACTAATATGCGACCATTCTTTAATGTTAGGGATAAGGTATTTTCTTTCAAGTTGATTCTAACGTCAAACTTCCGCCACCACTCCACCCCAAGATGATAGGGTACAAGAGGTTTTATATAGCTTGGAAGTGATCTGACAAGTGGTACTTGCCAACCTGATAGTCCACTGTCCCAATGATCTTCCGAGTGGGAATACCTTGGAACGCACCTCCCCTAACCATACCACTTGGAAAGTAATTCAGCCCAAGGTAGTCAGCTAGGCACTGGCCCATAAAGTTTTCAGTGGCGCCAGTATCCACCAGAATAGTGGTGCTGAATTTCCCTAAAGGGGAGGAAAGTGTAGCAGTCAGTATTAAATACCCAGAATGGTCTTTATTTAAAGCAGAAAACGCCAGAAAATCACCACCAAACTATTCATCTAGCATTATCATGTCACCCTGGTATGATTTTGAATCAGATAATGGATAGGGATACTTGGCCACTCTTACTGCTGAGGCCACATATCCCACTATATCTTCAGCAGGGACATAAACAGTTTCATATTGTAAATGCAGTTCCTTTTCAATCTCCTGAGTGCTGCGAATTATGGAAGAGGTCAAAAGGGAATTTTCTGGGGTGATTTTATACACAGGAGTAGGTTCCATATCTGAGCCATGAGAAAGCAAATATGGTTCAGAGCTATACATAGTGTTTTCATTATAAAACGCGTTTTTAGACATGAACAACCCTATTCCCATAACAGCAATGGAATTCCCAACGTTATCCAAGGCCAACACCCCCAAAGCCATCTACGCTGATTCCAATGGCATTGTCTGAATGCGCTGTCTAAGTAAATCCTGTTTATTAAAATTTAAATTGGTAATTTCGGCGGAAAGTTGGGGAATCACAACTTTTGGACCTCAAAGCATCCGTATCCACCAGGTACAAGCACAAAGGGTGGGTATTTTCCAGTTGGAGGCAACTATAATAACACCAAGTTACTCCAACCTTTGGGAAAAAGAGGTAACAGCAGTGCGGCTTCCACGGCTGAAGCCCACAGCTGGCGCCCACCATTTACAACTCAGAAAAGTCCCATATGTAAAATGTTCATGCACATAAATTTAGAAGGTTGATTGGCTAATGTAAGGAGAGTGTCTATAACTCTCCTGTTCCCAGCGTGGTAGTGCACGGTGCACAAGGCCAATGCCAGGGAACTACCGTTAATTTAAAAGTTAATTGAGCCCAGCAAAGGGAGCTGAAGTAATAATAACTTAAGAAGAGAACTGTTATCCATATGATAAATAACCCACTAAAAGCGACGCGGTGCACAAAGTGAAAAGGGGCAAATGTCCTAGTTTGGAGGGAAACTGGGAGAACCAATGGTGCACTAGGTGATAATTTGATTGTATTTAGAATGAAATGGTTGAAGTAGCATGAGACCCCCTTGAAGAGGTCTGCACACAGGATTGTAAGAGATAACATAAGTAAAAATGAGAAAACAGGAAAGTTTTATTATAAGAAGTCGACCAACAAGGCGTTGGTCGTGGAAAACATATTTAAACTTTTTCAGGGAAATTCAGAGTCTGCTGAAGTGGTCCCAGGCACTGATTCACCAATAGAAAAACACTACCATCCATATTGGTAGAATACGCCAAAACTGACTTCACTCAGGTAATTGACTAAAGTTGGATCTGACCTGAATGCATAATTTTGTAAATGGACGGGTTTGAAACCCTTTTCCTCAGCTAACCAAATTAAACCATCCACATTAATTGAATAAACCATCTGTAAAAATTTACTCTAGGTTGATTATCAACGGCCAACCCAGTAACCTTTTTACTGCACAGTTTTGATTTCCTTGTGCACTTTGTTGCATTGTATATAATATATTAATTGATAATAGTATGAGGTCTATTATCCGTAGTTGAGATTGAATTATATTTCAGCCCAACACTCAGACAGTATTTCTGATTAAATACTCTTGAAAAAAGTACTCATAGGGATTCATTCCCTATACTCTTGTCCACCCGAGCTTCATTAAGATACCCCAGTGACAGTCTCTCTTGGCCCAACACACAGTCAGCAGCTATCCCTGATAGTGGTTTCTTCATCTCTAGATCCCTACTCGGATCTTTACTCTTCTCTCTGAGAGTCTTCCAATTATTGCTTTTGCAATGGTATCTTTGAGATAGAACAACACAATAGAGGCTGATAGTCTAATTATACACCAAATTGATAATATAACTAGGTATAAACTCTAAACTCTGTAAAGCTACTTTTTGTAAATTTACTTTTTTATTATAGTAAATCCTAGGGAATTATAAAGTGGGGGATTTGGCTCTCTGACCCTTGGTTGACACCTCTTCGATGAAACAGCAGCCATTGCCAACGAATCACCCATCCTCATCTTGGCAGTGATGGTCTTCCCCATTCTGGCTAGGATTCCGTCATTGGACATCCTTGAGACCTCAAACAGAAAGAGTCAGAAAACGTATCCCTAACATTTTTCTCTCAATCCAAGAAAACCAACCATAATTGGCTAGCGACCTGCTTAGGTAATGAGACTTATTACCCATTATGGCAGGTCACTCACCAACCAATCAATTTGCTAGTTGCAGGCAGCATCACTCACCTCGAAACTTACTATTTATTCCCAATCAGTCAATGATGAAACCTGACCAATCCCAATTGGTACACCTGATAGTTAATCACTATTAGATGCCCCTGTTTTGTCAGCAACTCCGCCCAATGAGATCTTAAGTATCCATCCAGATCAATCCCCAATGGATACAACCAAGCGAATATCCCAAAATCCCCTAAAAAATAGTCCCTCCAAAACTTGGGAAAACTGAATTCTGATTCACTTCGCCTTAGGGAATTTTCCCTTAGCGATACCAGGTAATCTAGCAGGCTGGGAATATGGGCAAAAATCCCAACACCATCCTTTTTAAAGCCTGGGCTGATGCAAGGGGCTGGGCATTAGGCATTCCACTAGTATCAACCTGGGTATACTTGGCTTGTACCCAGCGTTAATCTACTGTGTGCCTGAGGTCAGGGAGGGCCTGAAGCTTCACCTTCTGGGCCTCCTATCACTCAGCCTTATCCTTGGGGTTGGTTCCCACTATCATGTCATTTAACCATGACATAAAGACCTGAAGGTGGTGCCAGGTGGAAGTAATTTACTACCCAAGCTATAAGTAGAATTTCAAATAAGCGGCCAAACTAAGTCTGTTTACCAGGTAGCTGATTAGAGAAATTGTATTAAAATGCTACGCATGGTTATGTCCTTCCATTTTGAACTTGATACCCAAATCTAAGCCCTGTCATGAAGTTTTTCAAGCATTTTGATAAGGTAGAACTTCATTAACTAATTCGAGTTTACCCCAGTTTTGGACTCTTGCCTACTCCACTATTATCCTACAAATTTGTTAATTACTAGGATGCGTGAAATAATAAGGGTTTGCTTTTTATCTCCCCCATTAACCATAATAAAAACTCTTAAAATCATACATCATATTATTGCTAAAACTTTTATTATTTCAATTTATGTGGTACAAAATCCCTTAATAAGTTTATTCCAGCAGTTGAGAGTGAAACTTCTTCTGCGGCAATATTGTTGAAATCCAGGGCTGTAAAAACATGCAAGCATAAAAATTGTCCTGATTCCAACAAGTGGTGCTCACTACAGGGGCACCTGTACACCACAAATATTACAACCGGAAATGGAGGCCGTTCAAGTGAGTAACCCTCCTACCCTACCCTCTGAAATGAACCAAGGATAGTTGCCCTTGGACAGCAACTAGCCAGCGCTTTATCACGCTTTAAAAAGCTCAAACAGCGTCCCTTTAAAACCCCATTTAAAGGCAAGTTCACCTCAGTGAGGGTAGCATTGTTTCTTTTGTGTATGTCTATGAATATGCTATGCAAGGCGTGACCAACTAGCAGAAATTTACGCACATCCTTCCTCACTTAAGTCACCTGGCACAATAGATGCTGTTCCCTCATATGGACACTCTACGCACCTGGGCAGAGGTTAAGGAAGCTCTTGGAGCTGAATTTGGCTCCAAGCAGAGTCTATACAGGGAAAAAGGCCTTTATGCGTCTTAGTATATATGAAGGTGAACGGATCACTGCCTTCACTGAGGAGTTTTATCTTGCTTCCCAGAGGTTGTTAAAATCTAACATGCTAACCCTTGATAATGCCATCACTGCCATGTTAACTTGGTTAACTTCTCAACCTTCTCTAGCCAGGCATATCATCTCAATGAAGTGCAACTTCCATAATGTCTGTGACATAAAAGAAGCTCTGTAGATGTTGCTGATTTTCATACCTCTGCAACAATCAACAAAGCTATGAAGAAACCTCAAGTGCTAACTTTTGAGGATCTTTTGCCTGTAGGCTAGTGGGAGGTGTCCCCAACGATCCCCATGGGCCCCCTGTGCTTATCCTCCCTATGAAACCTGCTCCTCAGTGCATTTAAAGCAGACATCACTCTATCCTATAGGTCTGAGAACCTTAAGGCAGCTGATAATGGGTTCCTGAACAAGCTCATAGAAGCTGTAGTGCCTTCTCCCCCAGCCAAGCTGGTAGTTGCGCACCCTAAGGGTGTCCCCTGCAACAAGAAAGGGGTTTCTGGGAAGACGTATGGTCAGAAGATAGCTACCCAACATGAATTGCATGAAACCTCAACTCTATTTTTATTGACATTTGTTGAGAGTAACTCTGGAAGTTTTGAATTACACTTCCAAAGGGGCAGGTTTTCTCTTGAGGTTACACTGAGCGGATTCTCCAAAAAAGGAATAGAATTGAATGAAAATATAGGTTATAATTCGATCTTCTTTTTATATTAAAAAGAGGGAATATTTATAGGCTACATAATGGCTCATAATCTATCAGAGAAAATTAATCTCTGCGCAATTAAATCTTCAATCAGTTGATCAGGATGAGATTGATTGTTAACCTTGATAGATTGATATATATTGCTCTCTCCTTCCAATGATGCCAGGGGAATTGATGGAGTGGAATTTTCAGAGACAAGATAATTCAGCAAAATTCCAACACTTCCCCCTCAAGGTTCAATTGCAGTGGAGGGTGACTTCTTAAAAACCTAGGATGAATACAATTTCTCACTATGCCGGTATCAACATGAAAAATCAAATACTCTAATCTTTTTAAAATATAACTTGATAGGGACCAGACCAATTAGTTCTTAACTTTTCAGTTCGCCCACCAGGCTGATAATGATAGCACATAACATAATCCCCAATCTGGTATTCAGGTAAGGCAGATTTGTGTTGATTGCTTCTTTGAGTCTCTTTTTGAGTGGTTGTTTAATCAATTTCATTGCTTGAGCTTGAAGATGAATAATCTCATTGGCCAGATTCCTCATAATTAAATCAGAGTTTTCTGGAATGCTTTCCTCAAGGATTGTCTGAACACTAGAAGGGACTGAAGGATCCCGCCCATATATGCACTTAAAAGGTGACACCTTGATGATGCAATGATAGCTTATCCAATATGCAAACAAGGCACTAGGCAAATAAAAATTCCACGAAGTTGGGTCAGTGGATACCATCTTCCTTAGAATCGAGACTAGGGTTCCATTAACTCGTTCAATGGCCCCGTTGGTAGATGGATTATATGGGACAACAAATCACTGAGCAGTGTTAAATAATCTAGATAACTCCTGTATAAGTTGTGAGGTGAAGTTAGTCCCATTATCTGACATAAGGACCTTGGGACACTCATGTTGAGAAATGATATGCTGGTATAAGAATAGTTCCATAGTTTTAGCTGAGGGGGTAGCAATGGAAATGGCCTCAACCCATTTAGTTAAATGTTTGACAGCCATTATGATATACTGATGTCCATGCAATCCCCAAGGAAAAGGACCTACAACATCAATGCTGACCACCTCAAATGCTTTAGTTGGAGGCATAACTTGACGTTGAAATGTAGGGTTAGTAGTTCCATGGCGTCTACAAATAAGACATGAGTCAAGGGTCTCTTGGATGAATTCAGTCATGTTGTTCCAATAGTATTGTGTCTTCAACCATTACTGAGTCTTCTTTAAGCCGCTATGACCGATTTGTTCATGACCTTCCATTACAGCGTGAAATCTAGAGTTGGGATACAGAAAGGGAAACCATTTGGATTTGACTTTCTTATACAAAGCTCCGTCACAAATCATAATATCTTTGGTAATTGATTTTAGAAAGGCTTGTTCCTCTTCAGTTTATCGATCCCACAACTTAGGTTGTCCGATGAAGATTATATAAGCATTCTTCTTTTTTAGCTTCAAGGTCAGAATAGGCAATCAGGACAGCCCATCAGCATTTTGATGTTGAGCACCCAAGTGATGAAAGATGGAAAAATCGTAATTTTGCAATCTTAAATCCCAACGGGCCAACCTCCCATCAGGCTCCTTCATGTTCTGCAACCATCTTAAGGAAGAATGGTCAGTAAAAACAATGAAATGGTTACCATATAAGAAGGGACGGAAGTGCTTGATAGCTAGAATTATGGCCAAGCACTCCCTCTCAGTGACACGCTAAATCTGTTCAGCCTTAGACAAAGTTTTTCTATAGAAAGCAACGGGATAATCGTTTTTCTCTTCATCACATTGGGATAATATAGCCCCTATAGCGACATTGATTGCATCTGTATGTAAAAAGAAAGGCTTGTCAAATTGAGGATGAATTAAAACAGGTGCCTAGGTCAAAGCAGTTTGCAGAGAATTGAATGACTGTTTCTGAGCGGAACCCCACTCAAAGGATACTTCTTTCTAAAAACAGGTAAAATAAAGGTTCAGCCATATCAGCAAAGTTGGGTATAAATTGCTGGTATATCCCACCATGCCAAGAAAGACCTGAATATCCCGCATAGAGGCGGGAGGAGGCATTCGTTGGATGGCTTGAATTTTGTCTGAGGGGTCAAATTCCTGTAGCTGAAACCTGATGTCCTAAAAATTCCATCCCATTTTGAAAGAATGAACATTTGGTGGTGTTGAGTTTTAAGTAAGAGCTTCGAATTCATTCGAAAGCTTCTTTTTAAATGGGCCAAATGCTTGCTAAATGTTTTGGAAAACATGGTAATATCATCAAGATATACCAGAACACAAGTAAGTTTTGGATCTCGTAGCATACTGTCCATAGCCCTTTGGAATGTTGCTGGGGCATTGCTTAGTCCTTGAGGCATTTGAGTGGGTTCAAACAAACCTTCACTCAATATCAGGACACACTTGGCACGGTCTTCTGGTGATAACTCGATTTGCCAGTATCCAATGGCTAAGTCCATGGCTGATAAATAGGTGGATCCAGCTAACAACCTAAGAGAATCATTGATCCTAGGTAAGTATAGCAATCTCGTCAAGTAATAGCATTCAGTCTGCGATAATCCATAACCACTTGGTGGGAACCATCCTTCTTCTTAACCAATAACTATGAAAATGCCCAAGGACTATTTGAGGGTTTCAATAATCCAGCCTCCAACAATTGATGCAGCTCCTTAGTAACCTGGATTTCTTCTACTTTAGACTTATAATAGGGCTTCACACGAATAGGAAGATGATCACCAGTCTCAACAGAGTGCATCACTCCTTTCATCTTCCCAAAATCTTAAGTATGCTTAGCAAAAATGTTGGAATATTCGTCTAACAATTGAAGCACTTATTTCTCCTGTTCACTAGAAAGATGTTTTCTGATAGCAGGACCCACAGTAAGGATTTCCTGATCACTTTCTAACCCAAATTCTTATAGACTTTCAAAGGGTTTGACATCATAAATCCGAGATAAGGGCAGTAACTCGACATAAGCAATTGGATGCTCTCGTTCTACCAATTTTGGCTCATTGGTAAGGTTCGCCAGTAAGACAGATAATGATCCTTAATAATCATAATCCAATATTCCAGGACAAGGAAAATGTTCTTTAGCAGAAGGGTTGGAGATGCCTTGAACTTGTAACAAATGTCCTTTGGGAATCAAAAAATGCAACAAAGTATTAAAAATTACCTGTGATTTTGGCGGAATAACTAAGTTTTTGGGGGAGGAAATAGGCATCCCCTCTTCAATATCAGCTGATGTAGGTGGTAATTTTACGTGAGAATCTCCAACGTGATATTGAAGTGAATAAGACCTTTTGGTTCCTTCTAGCAGACATAACCAACGTTGGGTAGAAGCATGATCAGATAAAAGTAAAGGAACTCTATACCTTAAGAGAGACAACAACGAGCCAGGGTAACTGATAATTCCATCAAATTCTCATAAAAATCGAGTCCCCAAAAGTAGGTCATAACTCAAGTTATCAAGTACAATGGCAGGGATGGTAAAAAATAATTTCCTAATTTTCAGGGGAAGGGATATAAAAGCTCCAATTGACCAAGTACTCTGAGGTCCAGTCATGCCATATTCTTCAAAGTGAAAGATATTAGGAGTTACTTTGATCCTCTTGATAAATTTTGATGAAACATTCACTGGAGATCCCGTATCTATGATAGCTTTGGCATTGACTTGATTCACTCAGAAGTCAATATGGGTAATAGTGCTTCTGAACTGAGAAGATAAAGCCAACAAGGAGGGCAAGGAATAAGAAGAATGTTCGTCTTTATTACACTCAATTGAACTTTAATGTTCTTGCTGCGCACTCATATCATTATCAAGGTGGAGAATCTTATTAAGCTTATCTCTTTTCTTCTTCTCATCTGCTGCCTTTTTGAAACAATGATCCTCAGTATGAAAATTCTGATGACAATAATTACACTGGATCACCCTAGTATTTTCAGGCATAGCATAAACTTTGGGGTGACTAGGTCTAGGAGACTCATAAATTCGGGTTTTTTGGAGAATTGAAGAGGCAATTCCAATAAGGCCTCCTTAATGTCTAATATACTTTGGAAATTCTTTTTTACAATGATTATATAAACTTGCATTTGCGTTCTGGAAGAAAAAGCTGACATAACTGCCATAGTTGCATCATCCAAATTTAACCAACCACAAGCCACTAGAATCTGAGCTTCCCAATAAAACTGATGAGTAAAGTCTTTGATGGATTCATTTTGGTGTGGCTGTATACCCATAAAAAGCCTGTTTTTAAGAGGATAGAGTTTGCTCACTCCCAAATTCTTTGATTAACGCTTCTTTCATCTGAGACTAAGTAGAGCAAGTCATCAAATGAGTTCTATGATATCCTGAGCCAAATGAGTAAGGCAATTTGGCAAGTAATTCATCTTTTGGTAATCCATGGCCTCACTTAATGCCTTTTCATGCAGATAAAGAAAGGAGATAATTCTGCCTTCCCCGGTGAGTATTTTTCCTTGAATACTGTCTTGAAACTCATAGGAGCATTAGTGGTCAAAACATGTACTCTGGGTTGTTCTGATTGAGTGGAAACATAAGAATTGGAGTCCGACGCTTGAGAATAAAATTGAGGATAAGGACCAGAGGCTTTGGTAAAATTTCACTAATCTGATAGTTCAGATCAGAAAGCCCCACTTTCTCATCTAATTGGTGAGATAGCTCAAATTTCTGTTCCTTCAGGGCATTATACATGAGTTCCAGCATCTCAATCTTCACTTGGAGCATTTCTCCTTTAGAATCACAAGCATGGAGCAGAATCAGTGTCCTTTGCCCATTTACCCAAATTAATCAACTCATCAGATAAAGACTGAAGTGACAAGAGGGGATCAATTGGTACCCCATCAGGGGTTAAGTTACACTCCTTAGCCAATCTATAGAATTGCTCACCCAAGTGGTCAAACATACTCAATAAAGAGCCAATTTGTTGAAGGGATCCTGAATGCCCATCAGCACATGGAGGCCCCTGAGGTCCTTCCACACCTGGCGGTCCATGAGGCCCCACATTCCTGGGGGGTCCCCGAGGACCCTCAGCACTTGGTGGTCCACATGGTCCTACACCCCCAGGTGGCCCACAAGGTCCTTCAACCCCCTGGTGACCCATAGATCCAGTGGTTCTCTCTACCTTGTTGACCCAAAATTGAATTCCTGAGTACAGCTGCTCCAATTGAACTAGATGGGTCTATCTTCCTCCCCCATTGATTGATTACGCTCAGAGAGTTGGGAAAGACCCTATCTCCATTCTCTCTGAATCTCCTGAACTCGCTTTGTGAACTGTTCATCAACAAACCCAAACATCCTGATAAAGAGCTGAATAAACTGTTGATGAATTTTATTAAGAAGGGTCTGATTACTAATAATGGCCTCACGATTATCTCGACTAAACTCAGAGGCAGACTTGAAAAATTTGGAAACATAATTATTCAAGGATTGAAGACCTTCTAGTAAATTGAGCATCCCTTGATAGTGCATTCCCACTATGGGTAATAAATGGTATAAGGTTGGGTGTATGAGCTGGTGCAAGTATTTCTCAGGGCCAATTCCTGGCATTTGGGAGGTTTGCAACACTTCCCTCAAGATAGAGGATATGGCATTAGATCGAGACTGGGTAGAATTGATTCCAGGGATTAAGGCACCTTCAAGAAGTTGATTGATAATATTTATAAAACCTCAGGTGTTATTTGAAAGTCTGAGGTAAAGCTTAGGTTAGAACCATAAAAATCCAAGTTGGCACGGAATTCCAACGTGGAGGGTAATCTCAGGATTTGGGCTTCAGATAAAAAAACCCATTGTAATATACAGCCTTGCTCATGGCCTTGAGCTTCTTCAGGTGAAAAATGAAAGTCCATGGTAGTGATTGACGTTTTCACTGGTGTGTAACTTAGAGTGCCCCTGTAGTGAGCACCAGTCTGAAAGTTTTGAATCACACTTCCAAAGGGGCAGGTTTTCTCTCAAAGTTACAATGAGCGGATTCTCCAAAAAAAGTAATAGAATTAAACAAAAATATAGGTTATAACTCAACCTAAATTTTATTATTGAAAAAAGGGAATATTTATAGGCTTCATAACGGCTTGTAATCTATAAGAGCAAATTAATCTCTGCATGATTAAATCTTCAATCAGTTGATTGGGATGAGATTTATCGTTAATCTTGATAGATTGAGATATATTGCTCTCTCCTTCTGATAATGCCAGGGGAATTCTTGGAGTGAAATTTTCAGAGACAAGAGAACTTGGCTAAATCCTGACAGTACCCCTGGTGACAAATCTTATGGGGATCGTGAAGATGTCAGTTACTATGTTCTAGGAGTCCTTGCTGAAGTGGAGGTTCCTGATTGATTGAACGCTGAAAGAGTAGATGAGGCCACCATACCTAAGGAAACGTACCTCAGTCAAATTCTAGAGTATCCTGAAGTTATTGACACTGCTAGTGATGCTGACAAGCTCCTGGCCAGCCTGATTTGACCTCTTCAGCTGGTTCACACCCTGAAATCCATTCTGTAGAGATACCCAGAGACTGCTGAAAATAGCCTCCATCTTTTAGCTCAAGGAGGTCTTGGCTCTGTCTCCTAACCTTAGAGGAACCATTGCCAAGGTGGAAGTGGTTATTAAAAAAGTCCAGGTTATGGAAGACCTGGATACTTCTCCTCAGTGAATGTAATCTCCTAAAAGTTTATAAAAAAGATCAAGCTGGCGCCTGACTTGGAGTACCATCATGAGTTTGGAACTGGGGGCCAAACAACAATCGCACCATTGGGGCGTACTCTTCCCTTCCCATTCAATTTGGGAAGGTCATCTTATCAGCCCCTGCAGTGGCCTTAGACAAAAATACCTATGATATTCACATGGTACTCAGTTTATGATTGAGTATGAGGGAATAATCAACATGAAGCAAGGTTTCCTCTCATTACTCAACTATGAAGTCCCCTTAGTTTTATCCAATAAAGACCTCAGCAAGAATGAATATTCTTGCCTTGTTGAATACCCATTTTCCGCTTCTTCTTTTCATTATACCTCCTCTGGACGCAATACCAAGTAGTTGCCTGAGTCAGTGGATGCTAGAAACGGTATTCCTTCCTATGCCTCAGATGAGGTGGTGATATGCCTGGCGAACAACATGTGGTTGACACAAAAATAACGCTCCAAATCCTACACCACTGCTTGTTGCATATCATTAGTCATGAGGGTGTTAGCCCCTTAGAGCCCCAAGTATTGCCTAATATACCAGACCTAGACTACCAGAGGCCTATTACTATTCTGTTGGGGAACCTCACCGGCAAGGACATAGTTGTAAGAAAACACCAGGATATTAAAAAGTCTTGTTATTCCCTGTGGAGAGCATTGAACGCATTCCTTCATTGGCTCTACACTGGATATGGGCTTGCTCATAGATAACCTGGTATGTACGTGTCATGAAAATGGCAGAAAAAGTTTAGACTGGTATGCCAGTCAGGATGCGTGAGCACCCAAAAAACAAACCAGAATGCCAGAGGATTGCCGCACATATGACGTAATATGGAGCCATGAATTGGGAAATGATAAATCGTTAGTGTAGGGCAATTGTGAATACCAATCTGAAAATGAACCAAATGGTGACAAACCCAGACACTGGAGGTCTTGCTGCAGGGGATGGTACCACTTGGATTATTTCTTCATGGTCACCGGTGGGTGGGTTCAATACAACTGAGGAGACAAGGGGGAAGATCCTTGCTTGGAAATGGTGGATGTAAGGCCATAAGATCCCAGTATATTGAAGGCGTATAGTCGAAATAATGGGGTTGAATTGCCAGAAGTATCTGGCCCGTTGAATCCAGTTGGTGATGGTGGGAGCCATAGTAATCATCAATACTGGTAAAGCCCATCTGGTATAGGGACTGACAGGCCACCAGAGTAATGCCATTGTGGATATGGCCAGAAGGATATCAACAAAGTAGTAAAATGATGGTTTTTAATGGCAGAATTTTATTTAAAGGAAAGTGAAGAAAATTGACCAACAATTTTCTCAGTATGATGCGACTGATTAAAGTGTGGTCAATTGATGCGGGAACAAGCAGGGATTAAGTCCCTCAAGTTTGACCAAACTGGCGAATTTTTGGGGATGGGGGCAGATAAGCTCAATAGTAACTGACATCAAAGAATTCAGCATCAGGCCGAGTTGCTGTCAGTTCAACCTTGAGCACCTGAACTGAGGCTCAAATGCATTTCTGGCAGTTGGTGCAATGGCGTCTGGCCCAATGAGCAACGGGAATTCCCCAGGGCCACCCCATGTAGGGGCAGTCCCATTTGGTTGGAAACGGGTTCATGATGCCCAACCCACCCATGCCAAGCTGCTAGGCTGTTTGTTTAGTCAAAAGAGTTGCGCCAGCCACAACTCCTAATTCGATGGATGGGAGCTTCAAACTATTGTAAATGGTTTTTAGTGCTACTACATGCATGTTGGGGATCATCCCTGACAATTTTGAGAGGGGGTTAGTTTTGATGATCGCACTGCTGGCTGAATCAAAGCTGTTGGCAATTCCAGCTAATAATTTAACCTTCAACCCTTTTTGACTTTATGGTTTCTGATTGTCAGGCTTGTTTTCAATCAGTTTTAGACCAATCGACTTTGATTTGGTGATCTCAGCGCAGATTTCCCTGATCTTTCAGACAAGTTTGGCCAAGGTGAGTGTGGGCACCGGGGGAGGAATCTGAAGAGGGAGAGCTGTTACTCAGCACTAGTCTACCATGTGGACAAGGTCACCCTGGGTAATGAGGGGTACAGCCACCCTCTTCAGAACCTTTTTACTCAGAAATGGGAAAAGTGCCCAATCCACACACAGGGGACGTTCCCTGGGACTTACAGTACATTACCAAATGTTCGAATCTTGGATGAGCTGACCCCAGATGAGCTGGAAAAAGTCTATACCTTATTGGAAGCCTATAGTGACATATTCTCCAAGTTAATACTGATTATGTCCACATGAAGGACTGGAATTACTCTATCAATGTGAGTGATGCCCGTCTCATTCAATCCAAATCATATTGAAAGTCAAAAGTGGAAGAGAAGCAGGTGAGGACTGAGCTCAAGCAGTACTAGATGCTGAGCTACTGGTACTCTTGCAAAGCCCTTGGTCTTCCCCCTTTTGCTTATCAAAAGAAAAAAGGAGGTCATTGGATAGTCATGGACTACCACAAACTAAATAACCTCATAAAAAAGGATAGCTATCCTATACCCCATATTGATGATGCCCTGGACCAACTCTGTGACTATAACTTCTTTTCCACCAAGAACTTGGCTAGCGGCTATTGGCAGATGGACCTTTCTCCCTAAGATCAGGAGAAATGCGCTCTTGTTTAAAGTGAGGGTCTCTTACAGCCCACCTGACTACCTCAAAGATTGTTCAATGCACCCGCAACTTTTCAGTGAGCAATGGACCACATATTGCAGGACCTGAATTTAAGTTGTGTAATATTTATCTCTATGAAATCACATAGTTTTTAAAGACCTTCAACAACCATATTACTCACCTGAAGGAAGTGTTTCAGCATCTCTGTAAGTCCAACATCAAGTAAAACACTCCAAGTGCACAATCTCCAGAGAAAATTAAATTTCTGGACATATCATTTCTCAGGAAGGAATCCAAACCTTACAGGATAAGGTTAAAGCCATATAAAAAGTGCCTTCCCCTAAGAATCGCAGGATATTCAAGTATTTCTGGTCATGATGTTGTTACCATCGGTTAATCCCCAAGTTTGCAAGCTCAGTGAGCCTCTTTTCCTCTTATTAATGAAATACATTTTATTCCATTTAGTGTTGAACAAAAGGCTGCTTTTGAAACTCTGAAGCAATTGCTATAACAACGTCCAATATTGTGGCACCCAGACTATGGTAAACCTTTCATTTTGTTTACTGAAGCCTCATACTATGCTCTTGTGGCCATCTTGGCCCAACTGTATGAGAACAGGTTGATCATCCCATATTGTATTTTAGCAAGATGCTATCCAAAGTGGGACGTAATTATGGCGTCACTGAGAAGGAGTGCATGGCCATGTTGCTAGCTGTGAAACATTACTTCACTTTCTTGTATGGAATAACCTTCACTGTGGTTACAAACCACATTGTGACGGATGGGGCTCCCAAGGCCCAGCCCGCCACCAGCCCTAAACCACCACCACCATATGTGGCCGTACTAACTCTGGAAGGTCCTGTCCAAGTGGATGGCCTTGCCAGCCATCCAGGCTGAGGTGCGGTGCACTGGCCTCTGTCACTTCAGGCCCCCAGGCTGAGGTGCATCCCTACGGCCTCTGTCACCTCAGGGTTACACGGCCAAGATGCAGCCAACTGGCCTCTGTCACCTTGGGCCACTCTGGCTCCTTCCCCTCTCACCAGGGAAAGGCCACTCTCAAAAGGATCCTGGCACATCCACCCCCTTTCCTCTCCTCATCATCACACCGCCATCTGCACCCCTAATCCTGTTTTAAATAAAGAAAATTAAATAAAACAAATCCAGCGAATAGCAGAATTTATTGGGAGTAGACTCAAAGTCAGAATAGAATTCCAAAGTGAGGTCCAATAGGGCTGGCCTCACTTTGAAACACTTCCTAAAAAGGCTTAATGAATTGTAGGTAATGAGGGGCACAAAAGCCTCCAAAAATTGATAGCATCCAGGCAACTTGACGGAGAAATTGGAGGGGAACCTCAGAACAAACAACCAATCAATAAATTAATTTATTTAATTTTTATTCCATTATCAACCCAAATAGGAAACTCCTACTTGTAATAATAGAATTGCAACTATTGATGCACACGAATCTCATAATTCCCAACCTTATGAGATTCATGTACAATCATTAATTGTTACATTACCCCCTTGTAAAAAGGAAATCCTGGCAGACTCAGACCTGAACTGGCAAGGCAGGCATGCAGCAACCAACGACTTTTGACAGAGGACTTTTTTGTGAGCAGCCTGGAGAAAGCCAGACAGAAATCCAGAGCCCCCAGATCAAATCAATGGGTTCCCTGGAGGTCTCCTGGCGGGCACAAGAGGCCATCAACTGCCAGCAGTCCATCCCATCCCCCAAGCTACCCATCCCCTTCATTGGAAGGCCCTAAAAATCAATGAAAGGGACTGATGACCCACGGTGATGCTTGGGACATTGACTGCGGCCATCTTGTGGGCTGTCTGGAACCACAGCCCGCCAAGGTAAGTTTGACTTTGGAATAATGTAACGGATGGGGCTCCTAAGGCCCAGCCCGCCATTAGCCCTAAACCACCTCTCCCATATGTGGTCGTACCAACTCCAAATGGTCTTGTCCAAGTGGATGGCCTTGCCAGGCATCTGGGCTGAGGTGCGGTGCACCAGCCTCTGTTGCTTCAGGCCCCCAGGCCAAGGTGCGTCCCTATGGCCTCTGTCACTCAGGGTTACCCAGCCAAGGTGCAGCTAACTGGCCTCTGTCGCCTTGGGTCACTCTGTCTCCTTCCCCTCTCACCAGGGCAAGACCACTCTCAAAAGGATCCTGGCACATCCACCCCCTTTCCTCTCCTCCTGATCGCACCACCATCCATAACCCTGATCCTGTTTTAAATAAATAAAATCAAATAAAACAAATCCAGCGAATAGCGGCCTTTATTGGAAGTAGACTCAAAGTCAGAATAGAATTTCAAAGTGAGGTTTAATGGGGCTGACCTTGCTTTGAAATACTTCCTAAAAAGGCTAAATAAATTTTAGGTAATGAGGGGCTCAAAAGCCTCCAGAATTGATAGCATCCAGGCAACTTGACGGAGAAATTGGAGGGGAACCTCAGAATGAACAACCAATCAAATAATTACTTTTCTCAATTTTTATTCTGTTATTGACCTGAATAGGAAACTCCTACTCAGAATAATGGAATTGCAACTGTTGACGCACACAAATCTCATAATTCCCAACCTTATGAGATTCATATACAATTGCTGATTGTTACACACGCCTTCTTGAAATGGTTGCAAAACATGAAAAACTCACCTGGTCGTTTAGCGCATTGGGCTCTAAAGCTCCAACAAAATGACATAAATATTGAACACCACACTGGAACCTGCCAAATGAATGTAATGGGCTAACTCAGTTGCTGATCCTGCATTTGGATAACAGCAAGGCGGAGAGGTTATATGACCTCTTAATGACCCCAGATAACTGGGAGGATGAAGATGAGCCTGATAAAAAAATGCTATCAAGGCACTCTTGCAATACCAAGGTGGAGAGCAAGAAGTTGTCCCAAAAGTAAGGCAAATTGATTGCCCTATCTTCGCCCCTCAGAACATGTACCTGCTATCCTGGAGGCTTCTTCCACCCTAGGCAATGAGGGATGGAAGAAAACATATTACTGGATTAGGGAGCAATATCATTGGGAAGGAATCATGGATACCATTGTTGAAGTCTTAGATGCCTGACTCACATGTAGGAAGCAATCTAGTTTCAATACCAGATACCAATATCAAATAACTACTCCTCAACAACCGTTCCACACCATATGCCTAGAGGTGGTAGGTCCCCACTCACAGACTACTGGTGGGAACAGATATATCCTGATAAGAATTGGACATTTCACAAAGTGGATTAAGGCTGTGGCGCTCCCAGCCCAAACGTCCAAAGCCATTGCGTCCTTCCTGCACCAGCACATTTTCACTCACCATGGCTGCCCTCAGGTACTACTCTGTGACAATGGAAATACTTTCATCTCCAGAGTGGTCAAGATCCTGGCTACCTCCATGGGAGCTCAACAACTCTTCATAGCATCTTATAATCATTCTACCAATGGGACCGTGGAGAAAGCAAATGAAACCTTGGTATCAATCCTACAGAAAATTGGCCTCTTCTGGCCCACTGCACTGGGACAAATTCCCGCCTAGCGCTCTGATGGCATATCATATTAATTATCATTGGATCCTGATCATGTACCCATCTTATGTTTTGTATGAGAGAGAGCCAGGGATACCAGCTCTTTAAGCTAAGAACCTATACTCCTCTAGGGTTAAAGAACCTGAAAAAGCCATGAAAATATTGGCTCAGCGTATCATTCAGCTTCAATATGAGGCTATGACAAACTTAGCACAAACTGTTACTAAAGAAGGACAAGCAGCAAATGAGCTCCTGGCACCCCTACCTCCATTCCAAGTGTTTAGAATAGTCCTGAACTAACATAACCGCATCACTACTATAGGCAGCAAGCTTGGATAAATTTGGGAGGGTTCTTTCGTCATCACCTACAAGAAAGGCGATGAGTATTCCATAAAGTCCTTGGCTACCTGAGTCATTATAAACTGCGTACATGGACGCTTCTTACGTCCCTAATCTCCCCCCAACATTCTTGAAGGCTGTAATGTTTAAAAATTGTTTTCTTGCTTATGGGAGAATAATGTTTAGTGTAAAGATAGTCCAAATGATGGGGGGGTCCACCCCAGCACCTACTCCAATTTGGTTCTAATGTCTAAGTCAAAAAAAAAAACCCTGTTAAAGACCTGGAAGGGGTGCCAGGCGGAAATTTTTACTGACCAATCAATCAATAGAAACTTCATTAAGTGGCCAAGCTAATTTATGTACCAGGTAGCATATTGGAGGAATTATATTGAAATGCCACTCATGGGCAATTCTTCCTAATTTTGAGCTAGATACCTAAATCTAAGCCCTGTCATGACGCAAATTTTAAGCGTTTTGATAGGTTAAAAAGCCATGCAACTAATTCGAGTTTACCCTAGCTTATGGACTCTCGCCTACCCCATTATTAACCTACAAGTTATATACTAGGAGGCGTGAAATAATAAATTGCTTTTTATCTCCCCATTCAACATAATTAAAGCTTTATAACCAACATCAAAGCATTGTAAATTTCTTATTATTTTAATTTAAATGGTACAAAAACACCTAATAAGTTTATTTCAGCAGTTGAGAGTGAAACTTCTCCTGTGGTAATATTTGTTAAAATTCGATTCTAAAAAAGCACCTGCAAGCATAACAATTGCCCTGATTCCAACAATGACTATGGTTCCTGCTTAAAATCTTTCTTTGACCATTCTAAGATTTACAACATAAGTGCCTAATATAACAAAGGGGGTGTCCCAATTATATATAAAAGGTTTCAGGACCCAGCTATAAAGGTGGATAAAACCTTTTGCCCTTTAAATTTAATAGAGTTGCCAATTCTAAGGCTCTGCAACTCACCCAACTCACAGATCAGATCACATTCTAGATGAGAGTTAATGCCAGTAGTTCCTACCTGTTAAACATTCCAACCTCTAACAAAATTCTCAGGCCCAAATTTACTATTTTTCTGGAACATCAAAACAGTATGTGAATAATGTAAGCCATTTCTGCATTGGTTTTTAAGATTCTTTAAAGTCTGTTGCTGAAGCCACTAGATTCCCCCTCTAAACAACAAGCTCCAATAAGGGGCCCTCAATTGAAAATTTAATATGTGGGGTAACCCCAGGCAAAAAGATCTAATTTAACAAATCCCATATAAATTCTTAGCTAGATAAAAAAGGTAAGCCACAGGAATCAGTCAAGTCAAGTTTAGGCAGCGCCAAAGCAAAATATAAAATCTGAAACAGGAATTGGACCCTTTCAAAATACTACAATTGATCATATTTGATGGTAACCTATTATCAAAAATGGGCTATTCAAGCCCACATAAAGACTTTCAGGAATGATAATTCTCCTAATTCTGGACATTATCATTTGTCTAAGCCCACCTGCTTACCTGAATCTCAGAATAACAGTTTTTGACTGTTGCTGAGTCCAAAAATGGGCTTGAATCTGGAAACTAGTGGATAGGTCAAAAAACTAAAGGATGGAGGAATATATACTACTTTAATATGTTAGAAAGCATCAATATTTATAGGGCATGTGGACATGGTGCCTCAGGGACCTTTGTGGCACTGTGAGATCAGGATCTTTTACTGTTTTCTGGATTGACTGCCTGGACGGTACCCTCATTGTACTACGTCATCCTTGTGACTGCAGTGGTGGGGGAAATGTCTCTTGTGATTTGGGAAACAGGGATGGGATTCCTGAAAGTGTTTCCATCAATTTGCATAGGCGTGATGCTTCTTGATTGAATCTATTTTTTGGTGCCTTCAGGATAGAGTTCTGTTTGCATTGGTTCAAGAATCTATTGGTCAAGTCCCAATTAAAAGTAGAAGTTTTGGCTTGCTCATCATCTCAAATCCTGAAAATGCCCCTTAAGATCCTGTCAGAGGGGGGTATAGAGCCAGAGAAACTGGCCATGCACTAGAGTCAGCACTGTCTCCTGATTGACGCTGGCAGTGAATTATCAGAGTTCACCTTGTGAATGATTTCATAAGGTTCAGACCAAAGAACATCAAGCTTATTCTATTGACCTCTAAGTTGATGGTGATAAAAGAGAACAAGGTCACCTAATTGGAAAAACAGGTAAAGAGGGTCAGCCGACTTTAAATCAGGATGTCTCCCTTTAAGTGGTGGTGACAATGCCTTGCATGTCTAGGGCTTGAGCCATACAATTTCATCAGCTAAGGCCCTCATAGTTAAATCAGAGTTCTCAGGAGCAGTGATTTCAAGCAAAGACTATATGCTAATTGGGATCCAGAAAGCATGTCCATATAGAGCTTCAAAGGGGGACATTTTATAGATTTGGTGGTAGCTTATTTGGTAGGCAAGAAAAGCACTGGGTAGGTAATGATTCCAGTGGGCAGGGTCAGAGGCGGCCATCTTCTATATGATAGAGACAAGGGTACTATCAGGCAGCCAGGGGGAGATCACTGGTAGCTCAAGTAAATGAAGGCAGTGCTTCAAAGTTTGTGTCTCTGGATGAGACCTTCTCCATTTGAATAAAATAAGTACTTAAATAAATATAAGATAGATAGTAAATTCATAGTAAAATGCTTTATTTGAAATTAACCTAATACTATTTATAGTACTGCTAAAACTTTAAGGGTATTTAGGGCTATAAGGAAACTGAAAAGAGTGATTCCAGATTTCAAAGTGATTAAACTATCCTGTCCTACCTGTAATGTCAGCTGAGCTTCTTGATCTCTTAGTAATACTTTTACAGCTACAGCTGATGGATTATGTGGGGTAGATTTAGGGAGATAAAATGGATTGGGTTGGGTAAAGAGATTTTTAGAAGGTGCAGCATAAGAGAAGTACTTTTGTGCTCAAAGTTTCCTTTGAGAAAGGTAGCAGATTCCTGGGCTCTCTGAATTGTAAGGACTTGTTTGAATGGATTGGAGAATTCAGAAATGGTATCAGGATTAGATAAGTAAGAGAATAAAAATAAAGGTCTGATTAATAAAAATTCAGAGTAATTTAAGCAATACCCCAAATTCAAAATTTAAATTGTTGACATGAAATTGGACCAAAGTGTTAATTTTTGAAACCATTTGGGAATCTTGATAATTGATTTAAAATATCATTGTCAGCTGATATTCTCCCCAGGACAAGGCTTCCACCATTCTTATGGAGAATCCTGACAGGCACGTTAGCGCGTTCCACCTCCCCATTGGTTGAAGGGTTGTAAGAGGCAGCGAAACTTTGGTTAGTGCCAAAAAGTTAAGTAAGTTCTTGGACTACCTGCGAGGCAAAATTTAACCCATTGACCAAAAGTAAAATTTCTAGGCATTTATGCTGGGTGGAAATGGATTGAATAAGGAGGAGAGCCTTGGCTTTGCAGTAGCAGTGGGGACTGAAATTGAATTTGACCTATATGGTCAGGTGGTTCACGACTAAGAGGACATGTTTATGGCCATGTAATCCAGTGGAAAGAGGTCCTATCACTTTGATGCTAATGATGCTGAAGGGCCACATTGGGCAACAATCAAGTGTTGAAATTGAGGATTGTCTTGTTTTTGTATCAGTAAGTCATACAGGCCTCCAAGACCTCTTGAATGGTCTCCACCATTCAGTCCCAGTAACATCGAGACTTAAACCTTCCATGAGTCTTCTTAATCGCCCCATACCCCACAGTAGTATGGCCCTCTAGGATAACATCAGTTCTGGAGGAAGGGCGGACATAAGAGAGCCATTTCTTATTGAACCTCTTTTAGAGCATCCCATCCTTTATTTGTGTCTTGGATCACCTTTTGAAACTCATCTTGGACTTCAGAAGCTTCCAACTCCCAACGCTCAGGTTAACCAATCATATCTTACAGTTGGTCCTCTTTGGGGGTCAAAGCTGCTAGCACTGGCATCATGGAGAGGCTATTGATGTTTTTTTGGATTGCGCCCATGCGATGAACAATAATGAAATCATAGCTCTGAAGTCATAAGGCCTATCTGGCTAAACGGCCATCTGGGTCCTTCATCTGCTGGAGCCACCAGATCAATGAATGGTCAATGATGATACTAAAGTGGGTACCATAAAGATATGACCAAAAATGTTTGATGGCTAGCAAGACAGCCAGGAATTCCCTCTCAGTAATACTTTGGTTTCATTTGGCCTTACTAAGAGTCTTGCTAAAACAGACCACTGGATGGTCAACCTGATTTTTGTCATGCTAGGCTAGGATGGCCCCACTGGCGACATTGCTCACATGCGTGAACAACAAAAAAGATTGATCAAAACGCAGATGGACTAAAATGGGTTTAGTACAAAGAGCGGTTCTCAATGCATTAAAAGCTTGTTCTTGTTCCAGCCCCCACTCAAAGGGTACGTTCTTATGCAGGAGGTAAAATAGAGAATTGGCTAGGTCAGCAAACCAAGGGATAGACTGAAAATAATAGCCATTATGCTCAGGAACACCTGAATATCCCTCAATCTCTGGGGGCGCAACATCTTGCTATGGCATCAAATTTTTCTGGTATGGACTGGATGCCATTCTTTCAAACTTTGTGTCCCAGTAACTCCAATTCCATCTGGAAGAAGTAGAATTTTGATGGTTTAAACTTTATAGAAGCCTTTCAAGGCCAATTGAAATCTTTCCTAAGATGCTTGACGTGCTCATTAGAGGTTCATTAGAAAACAGTAGTGTCATCTAGATAGACATGGACACATGACAGCTTCAAGTCCTTGAGGATCCCATCCATGGCGCGTTGCTGAGGCCCTGGGGCATTCTCGTGGTCTTTAATAGTCCCTCATTGGCTATGAGTGTGCACTTGACTCAATCTTCAGGGGCGAGCTCCACTTGCCATTCTCCACTGGCAAGGTCCATTGCAGAAAATTACTGAAATCCGGTGAGCAGTTGGAGGGAGTTGTCAATTCAGGGCAGAGGATAACTGTCCATCTTGGTAATGGAGTTGATCCATCAATAATCTATCACCACCTGATGGCTGTCATCCTTCTTCCAAACCAGTAGGAAAGGAGAGGCCCAATGGCTGCATGAGGGCACTAGGAGTCTGGCAACAAGTAGTTGTCTGAGCTCCATTGCCACCAGGGCCACTTATACCCTGCTCTTTTGGTAAGGTCAGGACTGAAAGGGGGAGCATCTCCAGTCTACACACGATATAGGACTCTGTTCATCTACCTATAGTCATAGGAAAAGGCCAAAAATAGGTCTTAATATTCCTTTGACAATTCTTGCACTTTACGCTGTTGGTTTTCAGTGAGATCCTTTCCAATACTGGTGTCAATTAGGGCTATTGGCGGGGACGTCTCCAACCCAAAGTCCCTTAGGCTCCCAAACTACAGACATCATTGACAGCCTTCACTGGTAGGAGGCGGACATAGGCGACAGGACTGTTTGGGCCTACTCCTTGAGTTTGTCATTTGGTTAGCCAACAACGCTGATATAGATCTGGCATAAGCTGGATCTAGAATTCCTGGGCTGGTTAGCACCTCTTTGGCGGATGGGTTGTCTAGGCCTTAGATTTCTAGTAGGTATCCAGAAAAGTTGTTAACTTGGACCCAGGTGTCAGCAATGACTTGGGACTTTGGGGATATATTGGTCGCCCTAGGTAAGTAGATCTGCATGCTTTCTTTTCCATCAACATCATGGGGGAAATCGGACTTGAGATCCCCTTACATGATATTTGAGCCGATCAATTTGGCCCTCACTCTCTAGTAGGCAGGTTTGGGCCTTGACCTCCATCTTAGAGTTTCAGGAAGTTTCAGAAGATCATGGGGACCTGATGCCCTTGTAGGGATAGAAAGCCGTCATTATAATGGACTGCTACTGAGTAGTCTCAAAGGAACTATGTTCAAAGTAAGAGGCCATAGCTAGGGTTATTTAGAATGACTGCGGGAGTATTTACAGAGAGCTTCCTGAATTAAATAGGTAGGGAATAATAGGCCACTATAGATTAAGTACATTGTGGGCCAGCAGTGCCGTACTACATATAGTGTGGCAAGTATGGAGTGATCTTGATGCACTTCATCAATTTGGATGATATATAATTCACAGGGGAGCCACTGTCAATTATGGTGTTATAAAATTGGTATTTTTTGTTGAGATACGCCATAATCAATATTGCGCAAGTTTCAACCCACTGAGCAATAGGACCAACGATATGAGGATTGTTGCCCTTAAAACAACAGAAATAAACTTTATTAATAATATGGAGCACTTGCCCCCACTATACTTCTTTATTTATTATACTAAACATACCTGCTCGTCGCTGTTTTACCTGTTCTAAACTATCAAAAACCTAACC